>JAMKCH010006640.1:0-63417 GCA_023653785.1 Ophioderma brevispina | reverse complement strand
TGGCCATCTTTTGATAATAGCACAAGTTTTAGGCCGATGCCTATTTGAATTAAAATTGCATGAAACGGCGAGAAAGGCCGCTACCTACTTCTTGCCTCCTTGCTTTTGTTTTTTCCCTTCGTCCTTGCCGTGTGAGAGATAACTCCAATTTGTTTTGCTATTTTAGCGCCCCTTTAATTCCTTAAACTTTTTCGCGACCTTTTATGCTTTTACTTTTGACGAACCTTACTTTTCTTACTTCTCTTTTCTTTCCACCTTCCTTTGTTCCTTTTTGGCGCCCCTTTCATTTCTCCGTTTTTCTTTTCTTTTCTCTTTTTTGCTGCACCATATCAACACCCATTCCTTTCTCTATTACTTTGGTTTTCTTATACTATAAATGCTTTTTGGCGCCCCTTCCTTTACTATTTCTATACGTTCTCTTTTCTCATTTTGGTTGCAAATTGTTTATTCGGATTTCCCTTTTATAATCCCCATTTTCGCCCTAATTTTGACGCTTCTTAGCTTTCCCTTACAGTTCCATCCTTTGTAATTGTCCCCTTCCCCTTTTCATTTCCCTTTCTTCGCATTCTATCTCCCCTCCCCCTTTTCATTTCCCTTTCCTCCCCTTCTATCTCTAAATTGCTTTCTTTGTCTTCCCCTTTCCTTTCCTTTTCCCCTTTCCTTTCCCTTTTCTTCTTCTCCTTTTTTCTCTTTTCCTTCTTTTTGGCGCCCCCTTTGGCCACCCGGGGGGCAAGCGCCCCTTTGCCCCCCCCCCCAAGATACGCCACTGGAAACAAAGTATCTAAATATTTGGGAACGGGAAGATCTGGATATTGTTTTAGTATGGATAAGAGCTACACCAACGTCAGATCTAGGGCGGGGGACGTGACAAAATTTTGTGCTGATTGGATTTAGATAGTTAGCTCTTGATTGAAAAAATCAAAATCATGTTCCGAGATGTAATTCACAAATAGCAACAATTTTGTTGCATATGCATTGGGTATCAAGAAGACATAAAATGGTATTTGATACCAGCGCATTTATCAATAATATGCTGGAAACACGTGCAAATAAAGGTACGTTTTAGGGTCTTCAGTTTTGACTCTGAGTCCAAGGTCGAGAATTCGTCGGCCGCGTCACATACTGACGTATTTGCAAAATACGCATTTCGAGAAAAACGGCCTTGAAGATTTTGGGATTTTAATTTGCCCCATACTGTTAATTAAAACATATTTCAATTAAAACCTAGCGGAAAATCGCCGAAATAAGTTAAATTTCAAATATATTTAACTAATCAGCTTCCAATTTATTAGATATGCGAAAAGATTATGTTAATAAAATACGTCACTATGTGAAAACGACAAAATAGCAATTTCAACGTGTAAATAACAAAATACGACGCGTATATACTTCGTTATGTGACGCGTTTGCGCAAATACGTCACTATTAGTAGGGTTCAAAATTAAAGTCCCATTCTAGAAGTTTGGGGAAGAAAGTTTGAAGGTGTTTCTTGTACTTTCAAGGGTGCTGAACAAGATTTTTTGGGGCCAACTTCTGGGAAATGTGGGGAACTCTCGCTAGAGAGCGTTTTTCAAAATGGCCGCCAAAATTCCAGAAAATGGCATATTAAAGCTAAAAACAGCTATCTAAGAGTTAATATGAAACCAATTTTGGGGTATTTCTTAATGCTAATTATTGTGTAATGTTATTCCAATAATTAGAATTTATGATAAGTACCCTTAGAGGGCGATTTTTTTCAAAATGACTGCCTAAATTCCGTATAGTAGCCTTTTAGGGACCGTGATCAATTAATTATTATTGAATACGATTATAAATCAAAGTGAAGATGTTTGAAGGTATTTGTTTACATTTCAAGAATGCTGAACAAGATTATTTTGGTCCAACCTCTGGGAACTGTTGGGAACTCTCGCTAGAGGGCGTTTTTCAAAATGGCCGCCAAAATTCCAGAAAATGGTATATTTAAGCTAGAAACGGCTATCTGAGAATCCAAATGAAATCAATTTTGGGGTATTTCTGAATGCGCTCTATTATATAATGGTATTTAAATAATTAGGATTTATGATAGGTGCCTTTAGAGAGCGCTTTTCAAAATGGCCGCCAAAATTCTAGAAAATTGCATATTAAAGCTAAAAACAGCCATCTTAGAGTCCAAATGAAATCAAATTCGGTGTTTTTTAATGCTAGTTATTGTATTATGCTATTCCAATAATTAGAATTTACGATAAGTACCCTTAGAGTGCGCTTTTTCAAAATGGCTGCCAAAATTCTGTATAATAGCCTTGGGACCGTTATCAATTAATTATTATTGAATACAAGTATAAATCAATGTGAAGATGTTTGAAGGTATTTGTTTACATTTCAAGAATGCTGAACACGAATATTTTGGTCCAACCTCTGGGAAATGTGGGGAACTCTAGCTAGAGGGCGTTTTTAAAAATGGCCGCCAAAATTCCAGAAAATTGCATATTAAAGCTAAAAACAGCCATCTAAGAGTCCAAATGAAATCAAATTTCGGTGTTTCTTAATACTAGTTATTGTATTATGCTATTCCAAATATTAGAATTTATGATAAGTACCCCTAGAGGGCGCTTTTTCAAAATGGCTGTCAAAATTCCACATAATAGCGTTTTGGGGGCTGTTTTCAATTATCAAATTCAAATCAAAGTAAAGATTTTTAATGATTTTTTTCATATGTTCAAGGAATGTCCAACATTTGGGAAATGTGAATAACTCTCCAAATAGCCGCCAAAATTCCAGAAATTGCATAATAAGCTAAAAACAGCTAAGAGTAAAAAAGTTTATCAATTTGTTTTATCAGCTTTGTTTGGTCCAACCTCTGAGAAATGTGGGGGAAATCTCGATAGAGGCGTTTTCAAAATGGCCACCAAAACCACATATTGAAGTATTTAACAGCTATCTGAGAATAAAAAATGGAATCATTTTGGGTTGTTTCTTAATGCTATTTATTGTATAATGCTATTTCAATCATAACGATTTATGATAAATGCCCTTAGAGGGCGCTTTTTCAAAATGGCTGTTAAATGCAGGCCAAGAAATCCCAATTTCAGACGTCGCCATTGGTTTAACACGTAAAAGCGAAATCTTGACGAAAAATTCTGAATTTTTTATATGTTGTTAAGGAATATTTTCTTATTCCAAAACCGTTGGAGTTGAAGAATCATAATGTTATTTCTGAATTTTTTTGCATGAATAACGAACGAGGACGAGGTCGTATGTGGGTCATGTGAACACCCATGACCGACCCACATCAAAGCACCCAAATTAGTTTGTGGTTTGCACTCTGTATTGCTGTAATTTCTTTTGACATTTTTGGTGAGTTGCTATAATGAATGAAGCTTGGCCGCCACCGCCTGGTTAAATGTGTAAAGGTTTTTTACATTTCAGATTTTAAATACTAGTACCTGTAAATTATGTAATATTTTAGCAATAATTGCTGAAGGAGGGCAATACTATAGAAAATTTATCTCCCTTCAATTAGGCCGAAATCCGAATATGTATTAAGGGGGATGACCCAATTTAATTATATAAAAAGTACTATATTTAAATTCTGAAACATTTGTAAAAAAAAGACATATTATATTTTGCCAGCCACTTCGAAAAAGCGCACTCCTAAATATACAATAATAATTAAGAAATACCTCAAAATTTATATCATGTTTACTCTTAGATGGCTATATTAAGCTTAATAAACCATTTCTGTAATTTTGGTGGCCCTTTTGAAAAACGCCCTCTAGCGAGATTTCCACACATTTTACAGAGGTCGGACCTAAAAAATCTGAGCGTCCTTGAAAATATAAACGAATACCTTCAAACATCTTCACTTTGATTTACACGTGTATTTGTCAATAATGCATTGATAACGGCCCCCCCAAAGGCTATTATATGGAATTTTGGTTGCCATTTTGAAAAAAACCCTCTAGTGGTACTTATCATATTATTACAATTGCTAGAATAGCGGAATACATTAATTAGCAATAAGACACCCAAAATTGATTCCATTTTGAATCTTAGATAGCTGTTTTATCTTTAATATGTCATTTTCTGAAATTTTGGCAGCCATTTTGAAAAAGCGCCCTCTTGGGGCATTTATCATAAATCCCTGTGATTGAAATAGCATTACACAATAAATAGCATTAAGAAACAACCCCGAAATGATTTCATTTTGATTCTCAGATAGCTGTTAATATACTTTAATATGCAGTTTTCTGGAATTTTGGCGGCCATTTTGAAAACGCCCCTCTATCGAGATTTCCCCACATTTCTCAGAGGTTGGACCAAAACAATCTTGTTCAGCATCCTTGAAAAAATAAACAAATACTTTCAAACATCTGCACTTTCATTTATGCTTGTATATGATAATAATTAATTGATATCATTTTTTACACTTAGCTGTTTTTAGCTTTAATATGTCATTTCTGGAATTTTGGCGGCCATTTTGAAAACGCCCCTCTATCGAGATTTCCCCACATTTCTCAGAGGTTGGACCAAAACAATCTTGTTCGGCATCCTTGAAAATATAAACAAATACTTTCAAACATCTGCACTTTCATTTATGCTTGTATTTGATAATAATTAATTGATATCATTTTTTACACTTAGCTGTTTTTAGCTTTAATATGTCATTTCTGGAATTTTGGCGGCCATTTTGAGAGTTATCTACATTTCCCAGACGTTTGGACATAAAAATCTTGTTCAGCATCCTTGAAAATATAAAAAACATCTTTACTACACTTTGATTTATATTTGAATTTGATAATAATTGAAAACAGCCCCCAAAACAGCGCCCTCTAGGGGTACTTATTATAAATTCTAATATTTGGAATAGTATTACACAATAATTAGCATTCAGAAATACATTAAAATTGATTTCATATTAACTCTTAGATAGCTGTTAGATAGCATTTTGAAAAAGCGCCCTCTATAGGTACCCATCATAAATCCTAATTATTTAAATATCATTATTTAATAGAGAGCATTCAGAAATACCCCAAAATTGATTTCATTTGGATTCTCAGATAGCCGTTTCTAGCTTAAATATACTATTTTCGGGAATTTTGGCGGCCATTTTGAAAAACGTCCTCCAGCGAGAGTTCCCCACATTTCCCTGAGGTTGGACCAAAATAATCTTGTTCAGCATTCTTGAAAATGTAAACAAATACCTTCAAACATCTTCACTTTGATTTATGCTCGTATTCAATAATAATTAATTGATAACGGTCCCAAAAAGGCTATTATACGTAATTGAGGCAGCCATTTTGAAAAAATCGCCCTCTAAGGGTACTTATCATAAATTCTAATGATTGGAATAGCATTACACAATAATTAGCATTAAGAAATACCCCAAAATTGGTTTCATATTAACTCTTAGATAGCTGTTTTTAGCTTTAATATGCCATTTTCTGGAATTTTGGCGGCCATTTTGAAAAACGCCCTCTAGCGAGAGTTCCCCACATTTCCCAGAGGTTGGACCCAAAAGTACAAGAAAACACCTTCAAACCTTCTTCCCCAAACTTCTAGAATGGGACTTTAATTTTGAACCCTACTATATGTGAAAACGACAAAATATTCTACCGTGAACTGCAAAATACGTCATTTGACGCGGCTAATACTTCAAAATGCAGATACGATGCAATGGGTCTGCGCAGTATAGAATTTCGACAAATACGTCGTTATGTGATGCGGACAATTTAACGTTTTGTAAATACGTCCTAATTAGTTTACTAATTAAGCTACTTTGAGGTTTAAAATTTGGTGAATATGTAGAATAGTACAAAACAAACGTACATGCCAAATTCTCCAAAAAGTCCAAATGTTGAATACGTCACTATGTGACGCGGCCGACGAATTAATCCGTAGCAGTTAATTCTAAATATAAGGAGCAGAGCGAAAATCTTTAATTTCAAAGTTTGTCTCTAGATTAAGTGATGAAGAACTTTATTCTGCTCCAATTACGTTTGCGTTAAGCCACCACATGCCCTTAATATGACTTACCTAGGTGAATATATTTGAGGTTTGCAAAAACAGTGATCATCATCATGTCTGTACTCAGTATAAACCCCGATTACAATTTGAAAGCATTTAATTGATTTAAAATAATAATCATGAAGAATCGTTCTTTAAGTAACTACATGTACATGTAGATATTTGTACAAAAAAGATTGCACACTAAACAGTGCTTTTAATCACAAGTGCAAATGTAATAAGTATTCAAATTCCACACTAAGTGTTTGTGCATGCGTTCTTTCTAGACCAATTCTGTGCATAAAACTTCGATTTACACTCTTGCTCATAAAGTTCAAATAAAATATTTTTACCACTTTTTATGGAAAGATTCTTCTTACAGTGTGAGTTATTTATGATATCTATGGTATATATCGCCACACAACTTGATTGATCAGTCTCTTCCGAACATATCACCATGTACTTAGTCCACAATTAACACTTTGCATTAAGTGTCCTTAGCCTGAAAAGAAAAGGGGGTATTTGAACAGCAGATTTAAGGATTTGTTACATTTATTTCACGTCAGTTTTACAGATAACACATTTTGGGTGATTTCATGAATCGAAATGTTCAATAGTACTGTCTTAAATGTCAATCAGTCACTAATATCGAGTATGGCCACCCCTGGCATGAATCAGTGCGTCAAGACGTCGCGGCACACTGTCCACAAGGTTGTTTATGATGTCAATAGACAGAGCGTCCCCCTCATCGGTTAGAGCCTGAGCTAACTCCTGTAGCGTTTGAGGAAGATTGTCCCTGTCATTGATGGTTCGGCATAAGGCATGCCAGACATGCTCGATAGGGTTCGTATCAGGGGAGCAAGCAGGCCATGGTATCCGCTCCACCCCCTCTGTCTCAAGACATTGTCTCACTACAGCGGCCCTGTGCGGCGTGGCGTTGTCGTTTCCATCTGGTACCACCAGTGACGTTTTTCCTCCATAATGAATACCGGCGCATAGCATCACTGAGCCGCCACCACCTTCAGTTGATTCCTGAATACAGTCACCTCAGAGGTTCTCACCACGTAACCGACGAACCCTTTGTCTTCCATCTTGATGGTCAAGGATGTAGCGGCTCTCGTCCATAAAGACAACATGTCACCAGTGTCTGAGCTGTAATCGCCTGTGCTCCCTAGCCCAGCGAAGTCGAGCAACTCTATGGTGAACGGTTAAGCTTGGACATTTGGTCATTCGTCTTGCTCGGATGTTGAAGCAATCTCCAATTTACAGTTTGGCGGGAAACGTTCATTCCATAGTGTCTTCTCCACAAACGGCGAAGACGACTCGTTGGCATTTTTCGCGCTCTACGGCACAGATTAAGCAGTCGGCGATCATCTCGTCTGGTAGTCAAGCGTGGTCGTCCTGGAGATTTTCGTGGCCTCAAATGACCCATTTTACAGACCGTACTCCGTCTGCGATATCCCGAGGAAATCAGTGGTTTTGACTTGTTTGTACCCTTCCCGCCATTTTCATGAAACATCGATGAAAAACTACGATATTTATTGCTGTTCTCATCTTTTATAACTTTTAAACGTTTTTAATTTTCTTTTCTTTTTTTATTTATTTTTCTTGTCTTTTTCCTTCAGACGGATTCGCTCTTTTCGGCACTGCCGAGGGCCCAAATTCTATGCCTGAAAACATATATGTTGCGCCAATACATCCTAATTCTCAGTCCGAAATCACTGAACTACCAATACGTGTTACAAATCTACAAACAGGTGGGGTTACAATAGATTTTTTCCCTTTTGCAATGGCCTATGATGTACGTACAAACAGCCTATTTGTAACCGATAGTGGGGAAACCTGTGGCAGCATAAAACCATGTGCCATTCTGCGTTTTGCATTGAGTGAATCCAAAGAGGAGGTTTTTGTTACTGCAGACATGAGTGCAGGTAAGACATGCGTTTAAGTTCACTTATTTTAAAATATGTCGAGTCCGCGGGTCAAGACTCGTGAAAAAAATTTTTACTAATTAACTACTTTGAGTTTAAAATTTGTGTGATATGTAGAAAGTATACAACACACACGTACATGCCACTTCCCAAAAAACGTCCCCAAAAGGTTGAATACTTCACGTGCCATTGACGCGCGGCCGACGAATTACTCCGTAGCAGTGTAATTCTAAAATAAGTCGATCAAGCGAAAATCTTTATTCAAATTTGTCTCTAGATAAGTGATGAAGAACTTTATTCTGCTCCAATTCCGTTTGCGTTAAGCCACCACATGCCCTTAATGCCTTTCACCTAGGTGAATTATTTGAGGTTTGCAAAACAGTGATCATCATCATGTCGGTACTCAGTAATAAACCCGATTACAATTTGAAAGCATTTAATTGATTTAAAATAATAATCTGAAATCGTTTCTTTAGTAACTACATGTACATGTAGATATTTGTACAAAAAAGATTGCACACTAAACAGTGCTTTTAAATCACAACTTTGCAAAATGTAATCAGTATTCAAATTCCACAGCTAATTGTGTTTGTGCATGCGTTCTTTCTAGAACCATTCTGTGCATAAACTCTGCTTACACTCTTGCTCATAAAGTTCAAATAAAATATTTTTAACCACTTTTTTATGGGAAAGATTCTTCTATCAGTGTGAGTTATTTATGATATCTAGGGTATATAGCGCCAACACCACTTGATTGATCAGTCGCTTCCGACATATCACCATGTACGTAGTCCACAATAAGCACTTTGCCTTAAAGTGTCCTTAGCCTGAAAAGAACAGGGGTATTGAACAGCAGATGTTCAGATTTGTTACATTTATTTCAGCGTCAGTTTTCAGATAAACACTTTGGGTGATTTCATGAATTCGAAATGTTAATAGTATGTCTTAAATGGTCAATCAGATCACTAAGATCGAAATATCGAGTATGGCCACCCCTGGCAATGAATCATGCGTCAAGACGTCGCGGACTACTGTCCACAAGGTTGTGTATGATGTCAATGGGCAGTGCGTCCCACTCATTGGTTAGAGCCTGAGCTAACTCCTCTAGTGTTTGAGGAAGATTGGCCCTGTCATTGATGGGTCGTCTCAGGCATGCGAGCCATGCTCGATAGGGTTCGTATCAGGGGGAAGCAAGCAGGCCATGGTATCCCTCCATCCCCCTCTGCTCAAGACATTGATCTCACTACGCGGCCCCTGTGCGGCTGGCGGTTTGTCGTTCCATCTGGTACCACCATGACGTTTTTTCCGTGTCCTCCATATGAATACCGCGGGCGCATAGAGTCACTGAGCCGGCCAAACCGACCTTCAGTTTGATTCTGAATCAGTCACCTCAGATGTTCCTCCATCCACGTACCGACGAACCTTTGTCTTCCATCTTGGATGTCAAGGATGGAGCGCCTCTCGTCCAATAAGAACACAACATGTCACCATGTCTGAGCTGTAATCGCCTGTACTCCCTAGCCCAGCGAAGTCGAGCAACTCTATGTGAACGGTTACGCTTGGACCATTTTGGGGTCTGTTCCGTCTTGCTGGATTTTTGAAAGCAATCTCCAATTTACAATTTGGAGGGAAACGTCATTCCATAGTGGTCTTCTCCACAAACGGCGAAGACGACTCGTTGGCATTTTTTCGCGCTCTAAAACGGAACAGATTAAGCAGTCGGCGATCAGCCGTCTGGTAATCAAGCGTGGTCGTCCTGGAGATGTTCGTGGCCTCAAATGACCCATTTTAACGAGACCGTACTTTCCGTCTGCGAATTGAGATCCTCGATGAAATCATGGTTTTTGACTTGTTTTTGTACCCTCTCCTCCATTTGGTGTGCATTGAAACTAGTCGATGAAAAACTACGATATTATTGCTGTTCTCATCTTTTATAAACTTTTAAATTAAAAAAAACGTTTTTAATTTTCTTTTCTTTTTTTTATTTATTTTTCTTTGTCTTTTTCTTCAGAACGATTCGCTCTGTTCGGCACTGCCGAGGTGCCCAAATCTATTCCTGAAAAACATATATGTTTGCGCCAATACATCCTAATTCTCAGTCCGAAATCACTGAACTACATACGTGTTACAAATCTCACAAACAGTGGGGTTACAATAGAGTTTTTTCTTTTGCAATGGCCTATGATGTACGTACAAACAGCCTATTTGTAACCGATAGTGGGGAAACCCTGTGCAGCATAAAACATGTGCCATTCTGTCTGCGTTTTGCATTGAGTTACACCAAAGAGGAGGTTTTAGGTTACTACGCAACCGGAGTTCAGGTAGACAATGGCGTTTAAGTTCACTTTATTTTTAAAATATTCGAGTCCGCTGGTCAAGACTCGGAAAAAAAAAAAAATAATAAACATATTCATCCACTCTTCGTCAAAGTATCATTTCAAAGTATTATGATGCACAAAATCCCCGATGGAGGGAGAGGGCACTGACATATAAGTGGAATAAAGGCTGGCGCTTTTAAATCCAGGGGCATTCGGGTGACAGAGGACCGTGCAAAAAAAACCTGGGGTCTTTGGTAAGAGACAGACAAACCCACCTTTTAGGTTTTAGTCGGGGGGGGGGGGGGTCATTCCAACTTGGAGTTGACCGCTCTGTAGGCTGTTAAAGACAGGGGCGGATCCGGATTTGAAAAACGTCAACATTACCGGGGGCTGGAGCAGCCCGTAGCCAGAATTTAAATGTGGAGGTCGGAGGGGGGGTGCGGATTTTGCCAACGCCGGCCTTTTGGGCGCACCAACAACCAATTTTTTTCGGCCCGCGTGCCTCGCCGTTTGACCCAAATTTTTTCCACGTCGTCTACCAAATTCTGAAGACGGGAGGGGTGGGGCGCAGCGTTTCAAAAACATGTTTAATAACTAAAAAGCAAATGCGTATACAATAGTGTTAACCGCTGCTTATTCATTTCATATACAATGCAAGCCACAACCAAAGAGGTTTCTATATCCCTTACGTACCTAACTCCTATTGGAATATCACGTTGATGAACCTGACGATTGAGAATTTCGAGTAGGCGCCCCTACCCTGCTTAGAATTTTTTGGGGTCCTTAGTCGTTTTTTTGAACTAGCATTCTTCAGCGAGACCGCTCCTCTAAAGTCCACCGGCCACTTTCCAGGTGAAGACCAAGGAAGCGTACGCTTTGGACTTAGTTTTTTTTCTGAAACTCTGGACTTAGTTTTTTTTTTCACCCAAGGTTCGCTTAGTAATAATCTTCGAGTGATTTTCAGCTGGACAATGAATTTGGTCCGCAACTGGAAAAATCTCGCTGCCGTGGCCCTGCTACTGACTTTTTCACCCAAGAGTTGGGTTAAATAATCTCAACGATTTACCCTGCCCACGGCAGCGGTCCGCTCTGGACTTGTTTCCTTTTTTGAAAATCTACCTCCGTGGCCCGGCTAGGTGCTTTTTCACTGCCGTAGCCGGCTAGGTGACTTCACTGAAAGGATCTAGGCGACTTTCCGCTGCCCAAGGCAGCGCTCCGCTCTGCTTAGTTTCATTTTGGAAAAGTCCTACCTCCCTTGGCCCGGCAAGATGACTTTCAACTGCCGTAGCCCGGCTAGTGGACTTTTCACTGAAAGATCACTAATTGATCTAGGGCGACTTTCCGCTCATCAAGGAAGCGGTCCGCTCTGGAACTTTAGTTCATTTTTTGAAAAGTCATAACCTGCGTGCCCGGCTAAGGGACTTTTCCCTGCCGTAGCCCGGCTAGGTGAACTTTTGCACTGAAATATCACTAACAAGATCTAGGCACTTTCCCCGTCTCACCAAGGAAGTCGGTCCGCTCTGGGACTTAGTTTTTTTTTTCTGAACGTCTGGACTATAGGTTTTGTTTTCTGGACTTAGTTTCATTTTTAATTTCCGAGATGGCACTACCGCTCGTATAGTAAAATACTTCTGGTCAAGCGAACATGCTCTAATCTTAGAGCAACTTCATAGCGATGGCCCCGTACTTAACCTGAACTTACTGTTGCGAGTTTGCTGTCAGAACTATGCATGACTCCGCACTCTTTCAAACATTAGAATATAACCAAACACCCAATCACTAAATAGGTTTTGCGGAACCTGTAAGGGTAGCCACAATTTATTATAAATCTATACCGGTCATTGTCTTTTGGGAATGTTGGCTAAGAAACTACCCGCACATGCTTTCGGTCCTACAATATGACCTGGGTCCCAAACTCCCAACCTCTGACCTCTAACCGGTCACAACACCTGACCTTTACGCGGGCGCATCCCCTGACCTTGACCCGCTAACTGACCCCTCACTTGACGGTAACTAAGTGTCGACCGCACGCCCCCTGTTTTAAGCGGCGTGCTGTTTTACCGTAATGTTTGGCCTAACCACTAACATTTGACCCGGTCGCACCCTGCCTTGACCCGGCTAGACTGGACCCCTCACTTGACGGTAACTAAGGGGCCTACCAGCACGCCTTGTAAGGCGCGTGCTGTTTTAACCGTAATGTTGGCCTATTGCAGAAATCTGTCCTAACCACTAACCTTTACCCCGGTCGCAACCCCTGAACCTTGACCCGCTTACTGACCCCTCACTTGACCGTACAAGGGGCGACCGCACGCCGTTTAAGCGCGTGCTGTTTTAAAAAAAAAACCGTAATGTTGGGCCCTATTGCAATGAATCTGTGCCACACGAACTTTTAACCCGGGTCGCACCCCCTGGACCTTGACCCGGCTAACTGACCCCTCACTTGAACGTAACTAAGGGGGGCCGCACGCCTGTTAAGGCGCGTGCAGTTTTACCGTAATTTCGGCCTACAGGCTGATTTAAAATTAACCTTTTAACCCCTTTTGGGCCTAACTAGTGGAATTTTGGTTGTTTTTAATTGTTGTGACATGTAATGTAATTGGTAATTTGTTGTGCAAGGGAATTGTTTTCTTTCTTTCTTCTTTGAATTAAGGTGATCAACATCTTTTTATCAGCAAGACATTGTTGATACATTTAGTTGGTGTTGTGGGTAGTATTCGGCTGCCTTTCTGTGGTAACAGTAGCTCCAGGCTGCAGGTCTTGTATGTAGCAGTAGTTTGTATTTGGAACTGTTGGGTTAACCAACGCACCACGGCGCAGGGGAACCTATGATATAATCCTGGAGAGGATAGGGTCCAGCCCATTCAGTTCCTGCCGGGTACAGGATCCAATACCGGTCGGATGAAGGCCTCCCATTGTGGTTTATTTGCCAGGTTCCAACAGTACAGGTAGGCTGCCCTTCTGTGTTAGCAGCAGTGAAGCGATTGCGGGTGACGTGGAGGGGTAGCAGTAGCTAGCTGAGAGATTGATATTACAAGTCTTTGATGTTGTGTGACTTGTACGACAGCCGGCCGGCCGAAAGGTTAAGGCAGATCAGCTTAAAGTAAAAGTTCCGGTCAAGCCCAAATAAAAAACAGATGTTGTCTCTTACCTCTTAACTCGGAACGTAACTCGCACAACATCTTGTGTAACATTAAGCGATTTAATGTAAAGTCATTAGTTCAGTGGCACTAAGTCTCTCGCACAACACTGTATGCGTCGGTCGCCTATAGTCAATGTTAGAAACACAAGCGGGTGCAGTGGTGTTTTCGGCACAACGCTGCGGCCGTTCAATGTCATTTTGTTCGAGTAAGCATCGGACAAAGTAGTCAGGTCAGTTGCCCTATCATTCGGCACAAACCTGTCCCTTAGGCGGTCCGTCTTTCGGTCAAAATGCTTGCGCAACATGCACGCTGTTTTGGACTGCGAGGTGGTCGCTCAATTCAAAACTGCAAAACTGATCAAAGAGGACGCGATGGTATAATGTAAAAATTAACTCGGTATACAAACCACACGTGCTCCACCCGACCGAGATGCAACCCCGCACGTTCTCACCGAAACTCGTCCGCTTCGTCGCCCTTCCTGAGGCAGTCGTTCTTCCGAGTGTCTGGTCATCCTCCGACAGGGTGCCGGATGCCTCTTCCTCATTCAACCAGTCATGGCCCGGCCCTATTGTTTGAGGCATGTGCCTTACTACAGGTCGATCAGTTGGGGGAACTGGCCGCCGCCGCAACCGTCAATGAGCCTCCTCGGCCAATTTGAGGATAAACCTCGAATTACGAGCAATTTTATCAGCCGCCGGGTGCTAACGCGCCGCATGGTGGACACATGTTAACAAATCCGGCATTGACCCGCTGATAATCACCAAGAAGTAAATCACCTGCTTCCACCAGGGCTGAACGTCTTTCTCCATCAGGAGTTGTATGCACGTACTTATAGCTTTGCCAACGCCGCTCCTGTACTGGTTGTATTCAACAATTAACGGGCGGAGCGGCGGTAATGTGCGCCTCTTTCTAGAGCCTTGTGGTGAGCCGAAAGCGCCGGCTTTGTCTCTCGTGATCAGTGGCACGCGGTCCACGTATGCGCAGTTGAAACTATTGGCACCACCTTGATGTCATTCCACAGCGTGAACGTTGTTTTTGGTGCGCACCATTTTGCCTGAACATAAAAAGTACCACGCGGGTTACTTATCCAGGGTCTTGATGACATCGGCTCGGGGTTTTTTGCGGCTATCTGTGAGAAGTCAGTTCGGGCTGTCCCCGTGAATTCTCTTATCACGGCCCCGGTTAAATAGGTATCGCGCTCCAACGTTCTGGCTATAGATAGGATCCGTACAACTTGTCGCAGTAATTTGTGTAACTTGTTGTGGGGAACTCGTGCTGCACTACGACGTGAGCGCGATGTCCACTCGACTTTCCGCGCGTGTTTGAAGGTACATACGCAGTAAAGTTGCACATGTATCCAGTGTCCCATTCGCATAATGCGTACATTCTGAAGCCCTGGCCGGTAGGCTTGGTCGGCATCATGGTTCGTCACAGCCAACCGTAATCGCCCTTGTACGGCTACATGCCTTCATCGGAGATAGTTTTGCGGATTGCAGTTTACTTCTCTGGCCAATTCCGCTGAACATGTCCCAGCCAGGCGGACTGGACTATCCAGCGGATGCTTTCGGATGTAATTGAACTTATGCTCTTTTTCTCCTGATTCTGCAATCCATCTATTTGGGTCGGTAGTCGGATTCGCACAAGAGATGCCTAACCAGACAGTACTTTCAAAACACGCGTTTTAACAGAAAAACCCATCGCATTGCAAATCATCGGTTTCGTAAACCCGGATGGGTCGAACCAATAATCCTTGGCGTTCTCCAGCGAATTAAGACCCATCACCAGATGTATACCAAACCACGCGCAGGATTTGCGTTCGTTCGCGGCGGCCGATGTCCATCTTTTTTATCTTGACTCCTCTTTTCTCTCAACCGTATGTTTGTCCAGTCGGCGATGCTCCTGAGGAGATTAAGAGAGAAAAACTCCGCCAAAATAGTCCAGGGGACGCCTTCTGTTGGTCAGCGTCAAAGGTCGGTCCACTCGGCAGTGTACCGCGGACCACTGTGTCCGGTCGCAACCGGGTCAAATTTGGCGTCCCATGCCGAGATCGTCCTTAGAAGGTCCTGCAAGTCCATCGGTCCTCGCTGCGGTTCCATTTCTGCCTCTTCCGATGTACTCGGGCACCCTTCTGTCGCGGTGGTCTGGCTTGCGCGGGATCATCAGCTAAAAATCCTTCTGATCCTAAAGGCTCATCAATGTCACTTCTGGCAGAAGTCGTACCATCGTTGGGTCCGCGTCAAGCGCGCTTCATCAACAACGGGTTGCACCATGTCCTCGGGGGCACGACTATCCGGGGGATTACAACGCGGAGTTGCTTCTCCGATCTGTGGACAGAATACCTTGCCCGATGACTTGATGGCAAACGGCGGGCCCCTTTCCCCCGGCTCCTTAGCCTTCTTTGGCTTTGGTTTTGGGACAGCAGGTCGGGGGAAGAGCGCCGGCTCTCGCGATTAAGTGGATGCGCCGGGGTCTGCTGCGCGCTTTGCGGCCCTAACCCGCCTCGTGTCGGGCAGGATTTCAGGGTGCGGTCGGCTGTCGTTGCTGCCGCTACACCGTTCCCCGGTATCCACCCGCGGTTTCTTAGGCTTATTTTCCAGCCTTTTCATCTTGCTTTTTACAACCACCGAGGTAAGCTGTTCCTCGGTAGAGGACTCTGAAGTGCTTGTCGTCGTGTCCATTGTCTATACTGATACAGATCGCTGGCGATCGCCTTCCCTTTTATAACCTTTTTATTTCCCGCCACTAATCATCACGTGCCACGTACCACGTGACGGTTATCACGTGACAAAAGTATGCGAAGAAAGAAAGAACAAATTATTTTAACTTAGGGGCCTCGAACCGTGGAAATCGGAATCCTAGCTGGTTGGTTTGTGTAGCGGAGCGTCTGGTCTTCGGTCCATTGCCCTATCCACTTATGCCATCTGATACTTACTAAAAACCGATGCAATTTTTAATAATCTAATACCTTTGGAATCAAAGTACCGGAATGTACCGTCACATGATGGAACTGTTCTTTTCACCGTCCAAATTCTCCAAAGAGTGACTGGCAACGGGTCTTTTCAACACAAAAAAAAAAACCACCAAAATTTCTCCAAAGTGACTACTGCGGTGAAATTCAGAATCGGAGCCTGCCTTTCATTAAAATTAGTGACTGGAAACGGATCTTTTCACCACCAAATTTTTCTCCCAAAGTGACTACTTGCGGGAAATTCAGAATGCCGGCGCCTGCCTTCCAGTAAAATTCAAATGGGGCCGGCCTTTCACCAAAATCCAATTTTTAAGATTTGAGCAAAATTCTGAATTTGAAATGGAAAAAGGTCCTCTTTCGAAAATTGACTAAGTCCACTTTTTTGAAAAACGACTAAGTCCAGAGCGGACTACTGCCGTCGTCTTTAGCGGGAAAGTTGCCCTACCAACAGCCATCGTTACGGGTGAAAAAAAACTAAGTCCAAAGCGGTGGCTTCCTTGAACTTTAGCCCGAAATCGCGGCTACATGCTGGTAACTGGTCCGCTCCCGGACTTTGAAAAAATAACTAAGTCCATAGCGGACCACTTGCCTCGGATTTAACGGGAAATTTTTGCCCTACATCCCACAGCCATAGTTAAGGGTGAAAAAAAAACTAAGTCCGAGATCGGTCGGCCTTCCTTGATCTTTAGAAGCCGGAAATCGCGCTACAAATGCGTGTAACTGGGTCCGCTCCGGACTTTTTGAAAAAATAACTAAGTCGAGAGCGGAACGGACCCTTGCCCTCGTATTGAGCGGGAAATTTGCCATAGATCCAACAGCCTTAGTTAAACTAAGTCCAGAGCGGTGAGGATGAAAAAAGAAACTAAGTCCATAGCGTAGGCTTCCAAGCCAGACGGAAATCGCGGCTACCTGCGTGTAACTGGTCGCTCCGACGTGTCAATTTCTTTCAAATCCACACTGCAGTTTGCTCGACTATGTAGAGTTATACTTTCTGGGTCCCGACCACGCCCCAGCCGCTGCAGTCCGCTTTTTTTGGGCGCTTGCGCATCTACATTTTTGTACACACAAATTAACGCTACCGAAAGCGTCATAGATCAAAATCCACATATCGCATACGGCACCCGTCCATTTTTACTCTCTCCAGCGGAGAGCCGCTCTTCGCGGTAAACTCCACTACTAGTGGGAAAGACGCCCCCGTCCTGCCGGCTAGAAAAATGTGGGCGCAAAACACTCTAGCCGCTCATCAGACCAAAACCACGACCCGTGCCAGTACACGGATATACTCCCCTATAGTAAACGTTCTGGCCCCGACAGTGTGCTCCCAAATTGGCACTTTCATTTCAACCGCGTCACACCTGAACCCACATCCGACCAGTGTGGGGCTGCGAGCAGAAACCAGCAGGCCCGCCGCTTTCAACATTGATGTGTTTTTCCCTTCAAAACCCTATTTTAAGTTGGTTTTTGCAGGAACCAAAAGTGGCCAACATTTTTGTTATAAGCTCCGGGTGATTCCCGGGCGACAGAAGTGGTGGCGAATACCGCACGATCCAAACCATAGCCGGGCCACGAGCAGTGAAAGTCACCTGCCGGCCACGGCATGTAGACTTTTCCAAAATGAACTAAGTCCACCGACGGACCGCTTCCGGGCCACTGGCAGTGAAAATTCACCTATCCGGGCCCGGCAGTAAAGTCAACACCTAGCGGACCACTGCAGGTAGACTTTTCAAAATGAACTAAGTCAGAGCGGACCGCTTCCTCCTTGTTCAGTCGGAAAGAGTCGCCCTAGATGCTTGTTGGTGAAAATCACCTAGGCCCGGGCCCACGGTCTGTACGAACTTTTCAAAAATGAACTAATTCCCAGAGCGTTAACCCCTTTTAGTATTTACCTGAGTGGCCGCTAGACTTAGAGTTGTGGTGTGGCTGAAGCTTTCGGCCTGTTACGGCTGGCTGGATGGCCGCGATGAAATCGACTGAAATGGAGATTTTGCCCAAAATTTGAAAAGTGGTAAAGTGGGTTGAGTTAGGGATTTAAGGGTTATAGCTAGAGAGGCAAAACGTTCGTTAATCGTTTTAGAATTCATCGTCTCTCATGTGTTGCGCCGACACAAAGACACATAGAGTACCAACAATAGAAGCAATGCTGCCTCCGCTTCTCCACATACTGTGGGTGCCGACTTGCATATACCTAATCGGTAAAAAAAAGTGATACAATTGTGTATTGTTAGAGTGGCCAGGTGTAATAATATGTACCTGGATCATTGTGTCAGATACTCACGCGCTTAGGTGCTTTATGCGCGCTAGGTGCAAATGTTCTTCATTGAGGCGGTTTATTTAAATCACAACGACTGACGTGTCATTCATTCGTTGTGTTCCATGGGTAAGACAAAATTTAACCACCCAATAGCACCCAACATCCAACAACTGATAGTTTTGGCGGATGTTTGTATCGAATGAACATTATGTGTGTAACAAGCACCACACTAATATTATTCCGTGCAATATTCAAAATGTCAGCGCCCAGCACGTACGACTGGTTTTGAATTGGCTTCCCACCCCTTGAGCACAACCCTTACAACACAAAATGTAGGCACGCGACAAACCTTTGTCATCACACAAAGCGGACCATACTATACAAAGCGGACCTTCAACAACAAAAGCGGACCTTTGTAAGTTTTTTTTTGGGGGGGGGGGGGGGGTGCGTCGCCAAAAAAAAAAAAAACCCCCCCCGCACCCCCCCCCCCCCGACTAACGGACGGGGCCCTGGGCTGAAGGCTGAAACTTGTCCAAATGGCGGATTTTGCAAGATTTTGCAGATTACCGGGAGGCGCGCGCCCCTAAATCCCTCCCCCTCCCTAATCCCGCGACTGTAAGAACCCCCTAATGTTCATCAATCGTGTCACCCCCCCCCCCCCCGGATTTTGGTATATCAGTTCTCGTAAATACATAATTGCGTGGCCGCATATACTATTATTTTTTCGGTAATGTTTTTATTACTGTGTTCTAGCTGGTATGGGATAATAGGCCTACATCGACATCACATTAATATTTGCCGATTATACATGTACAAAGGCCTGTCAATTTAGCATTTCGGGAATTTTGAAGGTCCACTAACGCGTGGGTTTGGACATAAACGTTTCTGTTTTTACAGTAAAAAAAACCCGCACAGCACAAAACCAAACAACCAAGGTAAACCATCAGTTCATGTATACCATCAAGTGTTGTACCGGCGTACGCGATTGTCAATAACCCCCGTGGACCATGTATAAACGGTTTTATGCATGGCTGCCGTACGAATGTGAATGCCGAAAGTGTTCAAAATCATAGCACTTTCACACTGAATTTTGGATATTTAATGATTTACTTTTTAAGTAATAGTTAGTAAAAGTACGGTACCATGAACGGGTTTCAATCTTCATAGTACTTTGGGTGTGAAATTGCTTTCGGCCTGTTACGGGCTGGCTGGATGGCCGCGAGGGTGAAATCGACTGTGAAATGAGAATTTTGCCCAACAATTTGAAAAGTGGGTAAAAAGTGGGTTTTAGTGACTTAATTGGGATATAGATAGAGAGGCAAAACGTTAAGGAATCTTTAGAATTCATCGTCTGGCATGTTTTGCCGACCACAATAGAAACTAGAGTAACAAACAAATAGAAAGCAATGGCGCCTCGCTTCGTCACATACTGTGGGTGGCGACTTTGCAATATACACTAATCGGTAGTGAAGTGATACATTGAGGTAGGTGTTAGATGTGGCCAGGTCGTTGTATTTGTAATAAAGTGCTACCTGGATCATTGTGTCAGGATACTCACTCGCTAGGTGCTTAGGCGCGGCGCTTAGGTAAAAAGAGGTATTCATTGAAGGCGTTTATTTAAATCAGACGACTGAGGGTCATTTCATTCGTGGGGTGGCCATGGGTAAGACAAAATTTAACCACCCAAATAGCACCCAACATCCAACAAACTGATATTTTGGCGGATATTGTTGTAATATCGAATATTGACATTATGTGGGTTACAGCACCCCAAACGAATAATTATTCCGTGCTATTCAAAATGTAAGCGCCCAGCACGGACGTCGATGGTATTTTTGAAATTTGGGCTTTCACCCCCTTGAGCACAACCCTTACAACACAAAATGTAGGCAAGAGACAAACTTTCAGCCACTCATCACAAAAGGGGACCATAATCATTGACAAAGCGGACCTTCAACAACAAAAAGCGGACCTTGTAATTCTTTTTTGGGGGGGGGGGGGAGTGCGTTCGCACCCCCCGCACCCCCCCCCCCGTACGGCCATGGGTGACTGAAGGCTCTGAAACTTGTCCAAAAGGGGGGAGTTTGGTGGCCAAGAATTTTTGCAGAATTTACACCGGGGAACGGCGAGCTGCCCCAACCGCCCCCTCCCAGATCCGCGGACTGTTAATTACGCCCCTAATTTCATCATCGTGTCACACCCCCCCCCCCCCCACCCCGGATTTGATTATATCCTTCTCCCCGAAATAACCTATAATTGACGTCCAATATATAGTATTTTTCGGTATGTTTTTATTATGTTGATAGGCTGGTATGGGTTATAGCATCTATCATCAAATTACTTGCCGATATACATGTCAAAGGCCTTGTCAATTTAGCATTTCGAATTTGAAGTCCACTAACGCACTGTTGACATCAGAACTTGTATGTGTACAGTAAAAAAAAAACCGCCACACACAAAACAAAAAAAAATCAAGGTATAACATCAGGTCATGTATACCTCATTTGTAACGGCGTACGCGATGACGTCAATTACGCGTCAAGTGACCATGTTATAAACGTTTATGCATGGCTGTCGTGGAACGAATGCCGAAAGTGTTCAAAATTCTGCTAGTTTAAACATTTACAAAAAAAAATATATTTAATGATTTAATTTTGTAAGTAATAGTTGGAAAAAAAGTACGGTATACATGAACGGGTTCAGTCATAGTATTTTGGGTGTGAAACATGTTTAGCCCCTTGGTATAAACAAGCGTTCATACCAACAATACTCTGAATGAACCCCTTAATTTACTTATTAAAAGGGTTTTAGTTTTAAGAAGTATAAAATAAATCAGAGTAAGAGTGAACTAATATGCGTGGAAATATTGGTGCTCCTTTCCACTTCCGCACAAATACACAGAAGAAGAGTTACTTTGAGGTCCGTTGTGTTAACAAAAACCATGAAACCAGCCGAGTTGGCTTGACAGAGTGATTGATTGAAGGCACTGTTTCCCGATCGCGTTTTAGTAGCAATTTCCATTTTCTAAACAACCCACGAACAAAATGTCTCAGAGCAGCATAAAGGCTTCCTGGGGGTTTTTTTGTCAGTAATAAAAAATATGGATTATTGACTGTAAAAGAAGAAACCAAAAACAAAACCACAAACGAATAAAAAAACACATACACAACAACAATACACACTTACACAAGCAAAAAATAAGATCACACCAAATAGACAAAGAAGAAGCACAGCGAGCGTGTCGTATATGGCAAATTGACATCAAAACGACGTTGATCCTTTACTTTGATTACACCAAAAAGGCGGGAATTATTCGGTTGTATCGTTCCGTGCGTATCAAAGTAAACCAAATGTACTCGAGCGTTTGCGCAGAATCGCGCGCGTCACGCATAATAATATGCTGAGCCTCTGCGTTGTCTTGCACTAATATTATTCCATATCAGTTCACCCTGTTATGAGCCCGCCTATTTGGTGGTAATCAAAGTTATCGTAGCGAATTCCTGAAATCCAAAAGCGCCATCCCTAATGTTAAACTTATAGTATAATAAGTTATCTTGCTCGGCTAGGGAAGGGTCCAAATAACAATTATGCAAATGGGACTGATTTGGAAGTTAAAGGCTGAATACGGGGGGGGGGGAGTAGGACCGATTGCTCGATTTGGGGATTGGGGAGTTCCAAACGGTAATGTTGGGAACTGCTTACGTGCATTTACTATGGCATCTCGTCCCCAGTGACATTAAAAAAATCATCTCTTAAACCTTTGTTCAAAAGCTCTTAGTAATATCTTGATAAAATAAGAAAACTATTAACTTCAAAAATCGTCGGGGTTAGTGGATTAACCCCGACGGAAAAAAATAGTGTAATTGCCAAGAAAGGGAAGTGAGAGGGAATAGACGTGCTGTGGAACAGGCGTTTCTTTTCTCTCAACCTAGTCTTTAGTCAAGTCTGTGTGGATAAACCGTTCGATATGCGTAAGAGGCGCCCTCATAACTGTTATGTTTTTGAAACAGACTAGTACCCAGAAGTTGATGCCGATTTGAAATTTGCTGTGCTGTTCGGTTGGCATGTCCTACCCCCCTGGCCTGACTCAGAGGATTCCCGATGAGGGCGGACTCAATTTTCAAACAAATCCTGTTTTTGCATGTACATAATGCTTGTCCATAAACTAATCACTGTGTGAAATAACTAAGCTCAAATTCGAGTTCTTCAAATAGAAAAAATCACAACTTTGTTATAATTTCGGATCCGAAATTTGTTTATAACGGTATCATATGAGCACTAAATATTGGTGCCCATAAAATGTTGCTGGCATGAAAAGGAACATCGATAATCTCTACTGTGTAATTGAGCATTTTGGTGGTTGACTTCTTTTTAGTCTAAATGAATATTGTAAAGACTACACAAAACTTAAAAATTAGGTAGCTTACTTTTTTCCTCTTTTCTGAGAAGAAGAATTGGAAGAAATACGAAACTGATTAGAACAACAAACTAAATTACGCCATATGCATCTGCTTTGCAATTCAAATCATCAAGGTACTTGATGTACCTGTAGACAATAGTGTCCAAATCTTTTTCCCAAATTAAAATTTACAAGTTGATAGCCGGTTAGGTCCCTTGCAAGTATATAGTAAATTTGTTCAACTTTGTTTCGTTTGCAATTTAAAATCATTATACAGATGATAAAGGTAACTTATTTTCCAAATCTTTAATGTGTGCATTTTAACTATAATTATACATATTTGAAGAGGTGCATCAGGGTTGTGTAATTCAATTAATCAAACAATATTCATTGTAACAAAACCAAGTTTCGACTCACATACGATTGACGGTTTCTCCTGTCCTGATCGACAGGCATCCTCAGGAACTAATGGTGATCCTTCTTCTTGACTGGTTTAATCCTACCAATAGAGGGCTCACTAACGTCTAGAAGAGGATCATAAGACGGGACTTAAAAAATGGGTCCCGTCGTCTCTGTTAATATCTTTGAAGCTTTCTTCCTTATCCAGATGGATTCTTTAATTCTTCTTGCAATTAGGTCACTCTCCTTGTCCAGGAATTTCATTATCCAGTCTATCACAGGATTTGTTGTGCGGCGTACCCCGTGGTCAGGCGATAGCCAATTTTAGACTGTTCGCTTCAGATTGCTTTAGGGGTCGTCGTGTAAACTTTGCCTTGCTCTTTTCCACCCGGGCAGTTCTTTATTGTGTTCGTTGAGGCGGTCTCAAACGGCGTCCGTCTATCCAATGTAGCTGTGGTCACAATTGGCACAAGGCACTTTATAGCACAGTCTGTAGCAGTAAGAGGCTCAAGATTGGTCCTAGTGATTATGTACTAGGATCTTTGCGTAAGTTGTAGTGTGAGCCTTCATCGCCCGTGCAATACCAGTTTGCGGAAAATTCTGATTGCGTCTTTTGTGCAAGGCCCTCATGTGTGGCGAGGACAACAAGCCCTCGCGATTTATCTTTGGTGTCTTTTTTCTTAGATGTTTTCTTCTGCCGGTTTGTTTTCCATTGGTTCTCAACTTGTTTGAGAGGCCCAGTGAGGGGTAACCACAAGCGGTTAAAAAAAAGGGCTAAGTGGATTTTTCTCTTTCATGAATCTTATCTGCATATTCTGTGAAACGTAGTTCATCGGCGAGCGAGGGTGCGGACCCCACGCGAGTTTTTTGGTGTAGTATGTTGTGTTGTAGGGGGGTGGTTTGAGCTGAGAAAATTTAAATATGGTCGGTGTGTGAGTGACCTTCCTGCACACAAGTAATTTAACAGAACCGTCAGTTTTCTAACAATAAGGGTATCCAGGAAAGGGATGGTTCTTTCGTTCGTTCTCTTTATCGTGGGTAAAAATTGATGCTGTCTGTGGGGGGCGGGTAGCGGTAGATGGTTGTTTTTTTAAGTTGTCGACTCTGATATCCGTTGGGACAATTTTATAGAATGTCGTCGACATAACGTCTCCACAGTCTCGGCTTACATTCAATGGAGCTGTAGCAATGGCCTGTTGTTTCAAAAAAAACAATCCATATAGGAGGTTAGCTACAAACTGGAGAAAAAACGGACTTACCATAGCGGCACCAAAACGCGCTTGACTATTTCCGCGAAAGAAGAAAATAGCGGCGGTAGTGAGAACGAAGCGAAGAATTTCAGGATGTCATCAACTGATAGTAAAGGTTCTTGTTTAGAGTGGTGTTCAGCTGCCAGTCGAGATCTTTATGACATTGAGTGATCTTCGATGGGCGTGTTGGTAAAGAGCGAGACCACATCGTGGGAGTTAAAGACCTTTCATCATCCTCCTCTACAACAACTTCAGCTAAACCTTCTGCGAGATCCTTAGAATTTGTACCATGTCTCTGTGCCCCCAACCGAAGGATGAGTATATCGGCTAAAAGCTCTGGGAAGTCTGGTAACCTAATCTTACCCGTGTAATCAAGCAATGGGCGGAGCGAACTTTGTTGCAGGTTTGGGATGTTAGGGTGTTTTCGTAAATCCGCGGTATATTTTAAGCGTGGGGATAGAGATAGTTCGTATTGTTCTTGGTGATCTTATTTTCCTTCTTGAGCCTAATCAATATAGCTACAAAGCTCCCCCCTTTTGTATGCTGAGGGGATCTGATGGCAAGTGTTCAGAGACTCTCTCATCGCTCAACATGTCAGCAAAACTTTTTGTTCATATCAGTCGGTTCCATGATAAACCGTACTTTACCCTTGATCCGCTGGTAAGATGAGCATGATTCCATCTTTTTGAGCTGCTTGGTTGTAAGCGCCTCTTTCTTCTTTGGAGATGTTAGGTTTGGGTAATTGGAGCTACGTAGCGCACCGGCCATTTCAGATCTGAGGGCGGCGCGGATTCATTGTTGGAGGGAAAGTTTCTTGCCAGCTAGGTCCAGTAGCAATTGATGTAGTCCCAAGGGGAGCTGTTGGGCGACGGTGCCAATTGTGACCACAGCTACATAGGAAAGACGGGAGCCGTTTGAGGACTCGCCTCAAAGAACACAAGAAAGAAACAGCCCGGGTGGAAAAGAGCAAGGCAAAGTTTACACGACTAACCAGAAGCAATCTGAAAGCGAACAGTCTAAATCGACTATCGCTGACCAGCCGCACAGGAAAATCATGTGATAGGATGGAATAATGACCTAAATATCTGAACAAGAGAGGAAATAATTGCAAGAAGAATTTTAAGAATCCCATCGGTGATAAGGAAGAAAGCTTCAAAGATAATGAACAGAGACGAGGGGGGCCCATTTTTTAAGTCACGTCTTATGATCCTTCTTCTAGCGCTTAGTGAGCCCTCTATTGGTGGGATTAAACCAGTCAAGAGCAGGATCCAACCATTCATTAGGATGCCTGTGTCAGGGAACAGGCGAAACCGTCAATAATGGGAGTCGAAAACTTGGTTTTGTTACAATTAAATTTTTTATTAATATAATTATCACAGTTACTACTGCAGATGCAAACAATGAAAAAGCTTTTAAAATCTGTATAGCCAATTTGTTAATTTTAAAACACAAATTTATCATAGTATAACAACAATTATTATTCTTTTGTTTTTCATGGTGTGTATACTATCTAACTTTATATTGCTTAATGGGGAGACCCTGGGTTATTTTCAGGGAGACTATAAAATTTGCTTAAAGAAATTGAAGGAGTCTCTGGCAACATCATGAATGTTGTGAAGTGTCTAAACAGTTTCTTCCAGTTGTGTATTTGTTATTAATTTAGGCCTCGTGGATCAATGCGAGTTTAATTATGCAATTGCATGGGGTAGGTAGGTGGTTCCCTGAATATAAAACCAAAAATTAAAGTCATTGGCACTAAGATAGAAACATTTAAAATGACTTTCAGTTTCTTCCAATTTCATTGGAAGAAACTGGAAGAAACCTGTTTCTTCCAAGTGGTAAAAAACGCGGAAAAAAAACCGCGGGTTTTCCACCTGTGGAAGAAACCGGCAAATCCTGCCTCACAATATGGGAATAATGCAACATGTTTTGGTGTTACGTTTGTTCTGATGATTAGCCAATCAGACGTAAAAGGGTTACCATAGCAACCAGGGTGTAATAACAGTTTGAAAGTGCACCTCGTAAGCAACACTGGTGTATATACAACACGGGTCAAGTGACTTTTTGACACATTGTCATAAGAGATTTTAAGGCTAAATTATTGTTAATCCTTGCCATTAAAATATACCGTAGAAAACTTTGAACTGTGATACTTTGGGGAACTATTTATGCTCAAACATTACGATGGCCATCTTAAATTTGACAAATTTATGAAACGATTTAGTACGACAAAATTCTGGTGATATATAACGACAAATTATTTCATTTTCAAGTCGCACTTGTATTTTAATATAATCATTGGGTTAAAAGTAATTGTTTTACATCCCTTGTTCTCCAAAAGTACCTAAAATTGTGAAAATACGCCTAATAGTAGCTATCTATGCGTTTTCCATAATCGTATGGGGGCCATTTTGGATTTATGCTAATAACTCAAAAAGCACAAGGGCAACATTATACAACATAGTATGTTCATAAAATACCTCTCAGAAATGCATTCCAACAGTTTTCATTTGTCCTATTTTTTTCTTTCTTTACCTTTTTTAGCCCTTTTTTTACTGGACTAAATATTCCACATCACATTGGAACCAAAGCGGTTCAATTTTGGATTTAGAAACATTCAGACTTATTGCCAAAACGATTCTCAGTTGAATTTTTTTCAGAAGCTATCAAAATCATACTTCAGAATAAGTTGTTCTGTTTCAATGGTGTAAACTATAAAAAATTAACTGGAACAGCCATAGGAACGAAAATGGCCCCAGTATATACCAATTTATTAATTGGATACATGGAAACACTCTTTTATGATCGTGTTCAGACAACTCTAGGTGAACAAACCAGCACTTATATTAAGAAACACCGGATAAGATTCTTGAATGATTGTTTTATCATTTGGAATAATAACATTGTAATTTTGATACATTTGTTAAGTTTTGAAGAGTCCACACCGGGGGATGCTTACTGGAAAAGGGGTACGGGGATGTGCGGCCGAGAAGGATATCATTTTCAATCCCTCTGGTATATTAATAGTGCAACGAGCGATTTCACATACCAGGTGTCCCGAAAAAATGTGCAAATTCTGATTTTTACATTGATGTAAAACGGAAACGGAAGATGGCAAAAAATGGGATTAACAAATGGAAGGAAAACTCTGAGATCGCTATCGAATCTTCTTAAACTCATCGAGTCGGAACAAATTTATCTTAATTGGAAATCTATTATTTATGATCTTCACAGGGGCGTCCTGAATTTTGCAGTACGGTCATTTGTTGACTGCCTACTTTTACAAATCTCAAAACATGGGGGGAAAAGGACAAATGCTAAATGTAATTTTTGTGGCAATAAAGAAACTCTACATCATATTCTTAATAATTGCTCCACATTCCTCACCCAAGAGAGTTATACATGGAAGCACAATTCCACATTAGTGACCATTGTTAAACATCTCAATGATAATCTTCCTGCTGACGCAGCGGTTAAAATCTATGATGATATACCTGGTTTCTACTATCAATGGTAGTACCATCCCACCAAATCCTTCCAACCAGCCAACGTCCTTTCCTTGTTGTTGTTGACAATGCTCAAAACCGCATTCAGTTCAGTTGAACTTACCATTCCATTCGAGATGAATATTACCTCTGCCCATAATCGCAAGACTGAAAGGTACAGCTCCCTTATTTCAGACATCAATTCTGGTGATTATAGTTGTGTTCTGAGCTGTATTGAAATTGGGTCCTGTGGGCTAATTACTAAAGAAAACAACGACAGGGTGCGTGCAATATTTCGATTTATTGGGTCCAAACCAAAGAAATATGTCTATCACGATATTTCTAAAACAGCTCTCATGTGCAGTTATATTATGATTTGGAATGCAAGACAAGAGGAGTGTCCTTGTCTTAAGATCTCCTCCAGAGAAGACTGTGTGTTCTTTTAGACATTATAATTTTTTTAATTTCCTGCTGGTATCGGGTTTTAAACCTCTCTTGTACACACACTGGCCAAAAGTATTGCAACATGCAGAAAAGCAAAATTTTAAAATTTAAAATTGTACCAGTCAGTTTTCACTACACATTACGTAATTATTGTCAAAACTTGTGATTTTCAAACAAATGTTGTTTCCCAGAATCAAATAATGCGAAAAACGTTTAATTTGATTGTCATGATTCCTAAATATGGCGGGTTGAAGGAGCTGGTTAATGATAACTTGCCGGTTGTACTCCAGAGGAAATACGGACACCGGAACGTCAAAACGGCTGCAAAATAGTCGCTAAATAAACTTTACAGGTTTGTCATGGTCTACTCTAAATGTTTAGGGCGAAAATCGGAGTGGTTGTATAGACCGGAAATGGGATAATGTCAATAACATGAGGTTCGTCACCGTTGGACTCAGGAAATTTAATGGCAAGGAAGAGATCACGTGATAACTCTAAAACAACCTTTTAATCGCACCGGTGACACTGTGCTGTTTGTCAGGTAATGTGAACGCGTAATTAGACATGAATCACGCAAACCACGTGATTTATCATTCGAATAGCATTTCGGGTGTCTCTGAATTTCTCCAACTTTTCGAAGACCACTGTCTTCCATTGACTTTATCTCATTTCCGGTCCACACAACCACTCTGACTTTCTCTTATAAAACATTTAAGTAAACTCTTATGAACCCGTACAATTCATTAAGCGGCTGTTTTGAAGCCATTTCCTTTGTTTCTGTGTCTGTATTCCTTCTGGAGTGCAATCAGCAAGTTATCGTTTGCAGTTCATTTAATCTGACATATTTAGGGAACATGACAATCAAATCAAACGTTTTTCACCCTCTCGGATTCTATGGAATAGCATCTCTATGAAAAACACGACTTTGGAATTTAATACGTATTGTGTGGTCAATAATCCATGGTATAATTTGAAATCAATTGGTGATTATGAATTTCGTTTTCTGCATGTTGCAATACTTCTGGCCAGTAGGTGTATTTTATTGTGTATATTATGTCCTGTGTAATATGTTTTCCTGTATAGAATGGGTCTGCCCATTCCGTATCCTGGAATATTTGTACAGTCGTTTTATATTACTTAATAAAGATTGATTGAGTATAATATTCTATCAAAAAGATCTCCATCTGAAAGGATAAGCTGAGAATTATTTTTTGGTTCAAAATTGTGCAATTGCTAATTTCCTATTGGAGCAAATAGGAAATTCAGCCTATTTTTATATTGAAATATAAGCATATAAAATTACCTTTTGTTTTCACTTTGAAGACTTTTCTGTAACCAAATAAAAGGTAAGAAATCTATTGTGTGTCTAATCTATATAAAAGAACATTGGTATATGGTGAGGGCGAGCGGGTGTGTCTCAAAACGGTCATGATTCCATGCTACCGAGGCAGGGCAGTCGATCCAGAGGGGGCCAAAAATTTCCAAGTCGTCCGGCCGGAGGGGGCAAAATCGTATGTCGTCCGGTGAATTGCTTCAATTGAGTCTGAATGACGAACGAATGCGCGCGTTAGCGCGCAAAAAAAATCGCAAAATCTACTAATTTTCCAAATTTAGGTGAAATTGGTCAAAATGCACCAAAGAGCAGAGATGGGTGAAAATTGCATATTTTGATCCATTTCGTCCCGCTTTTTAGAGCCAGAGGGGTGGCAATGCCCCCCCCCCCCCCGGTCGGTACGCCAGGAATGGATTTCTTATCCGCAATTCCCAAGCTAAGTGTCAGGGCCGAATCTAAGCGAAGTTTTTCCGAATGAAAGCTTAAATTTAAACCATTTTAGCGGACCAGGTGGCAGGAGATATAGTCCTCCGTGCTCAAAGTCCGGACAATGGGGAATGAAACAATTATGGAAATCGATTCCAGTTTTGACTCTTCACGCAACATTTCGTTTCAACGCTTTATTCCGTTGTCGTCTAGGAGCCCGGACTATGGTACCTGCCGAACAATGAACTTTCACACCGGTACAAATATTAGATGCTGTATGAGTCAAAATGAATCCCTCTGGTATATTTTTCTTAAAATTTGGCATATGGGCGGGCTGAACCATGACAAAACTTTGAAAATACCGTAAAACCTCGATCATAGGCACCTTGACAGCTGGTGGAATTCGGCGAGGAGGCCGATAATTATAATAGCCCCTCTTGAAATAATAAAAGTCCCAAATTCACTTGTTAAAAATGCCCCAAGGACGAAACTAAATGTGTGGTCGCTATAGGGCGCTTTCACGGAAGGTCAAAGATTAACTTAGGCAAGGACTTGTCCCTCCAGCACAACACAACAAGAATCACCTGCCAAAATATCTGAAATTTTCAGGGAACAGGTGCATTATGGGATCCTTTGCATTCCAGAGGTCGCATGACTTGCATGAATGATCTGGTATCGAATTGACGCGCGGTTTTAGTCTAAGGTTTGCTTAAATGAACTGTTACATTTAATCACTAATTGTAATCTTTTTTTTCGATAATTTGTATGGAAGAATTCGTGCTAATCGTTCACACCTATTGCGGAGTATTGTGACCTTTATAAACCAAACCCGACAACTCACGCTGCCCCCCCCCCAATAGTAAAGCATCGACTGAATCTAACTGCTCGATTCCCCAAATCTGGATCGATCTGGGTTTTTTTTAGGTTTCTCCTTTTTATCATGTAGATCACTGGTTAACGTATCATGTGAATCAAATCAACGATTTAACTTGAGGACGGGCCAATGTTTTTCAATCTTTAAATTCCGAGACCATCGTCATTATATTATTCACGGGGGAAGATTGTTTTATTTGTTTGTTTTGTTCATTAATGCTCGATATATTATGAAATGCCGTATTTAGTATTGTCGCCATATTTAAGAAAGAAATTGAAAAGTGTTTCTCAGCAATTCGCGTACAGATTGTTTGTTAAAATCAAATTCGCTGATACAGGTCTATGCAATCGAACCATTTTGTTTCATCTATGTTTTAAGTTGCCAGAGGAAGAAAACCGTTCAACATTTGGCCCTCTGCGGGGAAAAAATGGGCAAAAAAATCAATAATACAAAAAATAAACAGGTAGTGTTTGGCTTCCCCCATTAAAAATTCATGGCATTAACTCTTTTTTTTTGCCATATGGATGAAACAGTCTTTTATCGTTTGTCCAAAAAAAGAACTGATTAGGGGAAAACGTAGAGAGAATATCCATTCATTGGAATGAATAACCGCGTGGTACAATAGGGGTTTCTGCACACATCTATCCCTTACCTTCGCGGACTCTAAAGGTATACAAAAATTAGTTTAAAAGAACACCCATGCGCTGGCAAATGTAGGGAACTAAAGTCGATCAGATTTTCAAAAGAGCAAGATAAACGTTGGATAGATCAGTTTTTTAAAATTATCCACCGTAAGGTGGAATAATTGTCGTACAAGTACCTTTTTGTCACTGCATGATCATTGGATTATGCTACTCGTGTTGTGATCAGATTTTACAACGCGAAATTTAACGGTTATTTGGCAGCGCGGTATCCTCGGGTTTGCTTGAACGAACTGACCGGCTCCATTGAAACTACTTAGAATCTTCTTACACTTGTATTGCAGGGTGGTCCCCAATCTCCCACAGTTTAAGGGACTAAAACTGTTCACCCAAACAAACCTGATCTATACGTAACAAAGATCAAATGAAAAAAAAAACAAGGACATAAAAAGGTTTGTTGTCGAACAATCTTAAATCTGTAAGGTAAAACACAGCAAGTACACCTACATTACAAAAAGGTACAGGTTCAATAGGTAACAGGTTCGATTCTTTTGCCAGTAAAATACATTGGTTTCCCAATTTCAATGTCGAAGTAGTGTTTTGGATCATTCTTGTTTTTTGTTTTCATTTGTAGCTAGAGAGGTTTTGGAAAATTATATTTTTCTCCAGGATAAAAGTTAATTCTTGCGACGATTTCATGCACGCACACCTGAAACTGTTTCTCTGAGAGACAAAAAGGCAATCAGGCATATGCAAATGCGTCTCTTGCAAAAATTATCTGCTTTGCATATTGCAGGACGCTCTTGGAAAATACCCTTACATTGTTGAAGAAAATTGAGTATTGGGCTATTTATGAAGATATGGCTATGGTGCCTGCCCCTTAAAAGTACAGTGGATTGCATATTCATCGGAACAGGCTTCTCAATAGGAGCGAATTGTGTCGCTGGATGAGGTTTCAATGATCGTAATTTGAATAAACATGAGACCGGGCCGCTGATTGGTTCCCGTGAATAAGCACGCCACGACCCTCTTCGTTACATGAGGGGTAGTTTATAGTTGCTGCACATGAAATAGATGATGCGAAACCACGTTTGTAAATATAGAATCATCCTTAGAAGCGGCTCAACCACCTTTGTTAAATGGTGTAAGAGCTAATAATTCCCTTCAGGAAAATTTAATGATTTTGAGATTAGGAATAAGATAAACGCGGGGTAATTTTGGCTTAACAAAAATAATGTTCCTTCCTGTAACCAACGACAAAGTGTCGTCGCCACCAGGAGACTCCTTTTCCTTGGGGGAAAAACGGGGGGAGGGATTGAATTGTTTTTGGGAAATGTGATTTATTGAGGGGGGGAACAAACAAACTTAGAGATTTTATCAATTTGGACCCAAATCAACAAAATGTTGTGATTTGGGCCCCAAATACTACGTCCGACGGGACCCTTCAAAAAAAATGCCGCCACAAAACATTTGAAAAGAAAAAAAAAATCTCCGACCGACTGTATGGTTAATATTTAAAACCCACAAATACGCTTTTTGGAAAGGTCCATATCGTCCCCCAGAATACAGATATCCACGGAAGTGGTCAAAAGATTGGTAGGTCTATCTGAAGAAAGCACTTTTTCTCATTTACCATGTGAAATCTAGGGCTAAGGATATTTGGTTTGGAAATTATGAGCAAAAATGTATACCCCCATTTTGGTCGACAATTAGCTTTAAAAAAAACTCACGTTTTCAGCTGTGCGACATCTGGACCAATACTAACCGACGAGAAAAATCGCAGTTCCAGCCGTCTAAATATCGTATAATAAAAGATTAAACATTTGTATTCAGAAGTGGGAATCGAAACCCACGACCTTTAAGATTATAAGACGAGCCCTATACACAAACGCCACGCAAATCAAGTCGGCAGAAGAACAGAAGGCCATTTATTTGCAAATACGTAAAAATAAATAATTAACGGAGCAAATAATTCGGCCCCGCCGCATACCATAGTCTTCTTGATTCACGAGGTTACATGGTCGGCTCCTCGCCGCTTGCATTATTTTTTAGCATAACCAACCCAGAAACAATTCGTAGTCACCGGCAACGTTCATTGTCGATCGATTGTTATCATATTGTTAGTAAGCGGTGTGTTATGAGCTTTATTCCTTAAAAAACTATTGATTTCAAAAGTATAGCAAAAAAACGATTGTTTGCTACATCGGTTTGTATAGCATTGAGTATTGGATTACGACTGCAGAAAAAACGTTTTGATGGTTCGAGTCCCCGTGAACCTTCTTGATTTAATCAGTTCAAAATTTTAGAGTAAGAGAAAGTTAGATCAACTATCAAATCGGCAGTAATAAAAAACACATCCGTGAAAGTGCATACTGGGGTTGGTTATCCTAAAAAAATATCCAAACGGAGTGAAAAGTTTCGGCGCGAACTTTGCCGATGGGGTATGGGGGGAGGGAGACACTAATTCTATCAGATGAATGAAAACTTACATACTTAATCGGGGCCATTCCCTTTAACATTGGGGATGATTTTATTACAACATTACGTTTTCGCATCTGCTGAAAACATTATTGAGTCAAAGACGTGCAAATATGCACGTCAAAAAACAGTAATTGGTGGATTTCTAGCTTTCGGGATAGTTGGATCTTGGAGGTAGAGAGATGGAGATTGAACAAGTCCAAAAAAAAAAAAACTACAGATAATTATTGTACCGCGTTGGTTATATTCAATACAGTGGTGAATAGACGCGTGTGTTAATCTTCAACTGGGTTTTAAATCCAAACATGTCTTCAAAGAAAAGCATGATCTATTCAGTCGTGTTAAAATTGCTGTTTTGATACAATTGATTCTGCACACTCGCCCATGGTTTCGGCCCATGATTTCAGCTTTGGCAAGCTAAAGTATGCACGATAATACTTGGGTGTCTTGAATATGGTTTAGCATTTGCTGTCCAAGAGCAAAAAGTAAAAGGACCCCTTTCCGAATTGACTTCCTTGATTACTTGTAATATATCTCTGATCATTTCTCAAATGGCTCAACCTCGCCCAATAAAAGAACTGCATTCAACACTTCAGACAAACGCATTAATCTTTAAGTTGGATACTAAACTCTCGCATTCAACCGCAAATAAAGAGAATAATGCATATTGAAAATTTCATTTTTTTAATTTAATCGAAAACGGCTTGCAAATTGCAATCTTGACATTTGAATTTGTTATTTGGTAGAAATGATCATGAGACGTTACAATTCGACAAAGGCGATTAAAAAAGCGAATTTGCTAAGGGTGTGGAATGGGAAATGTTCGTTTGGTAAAATCGTTCCTGTTGACAGGTCACAGAGTTTAAATTGTAGGACGAAGGGAAAGAGGCAGTAATCATCCTGTCCGTAATGCGAATAGAACATACGTTAAATCAAAGGCATCATCTCACAGTTCTATCTACTGATTTCAACAATGGGATAATTCGCTTTTGTGTACTTCATTCACTGGCGTTCACTTTCCATTCCTCTACCGCGGTTTATGGGCCCTTTCATGGAAAGTAAATTATGTTGAAGGGCTTTTGTGGTTCTCCAGAGAATCCAGGCATGAGAAGATTACAATAAATGCAAGTGCTTCACCTGTGAAAATTTCAGAGATTTCGCAAGTTATTCTTTTGTAATCATGCTTGCTTGTGATGAGATGGAAAAGGTCGTGCTACGTTAATCTTTGACCTCCCGTCGTTTAAAAAGCGACCCCTAAGCGACAACACATTTTTGTGTTGTCTTTTCACAATTTTAACAAGTGAATTGACTTTTATATGGCAAGAGGGGCGCTATTATAAGTTTCAACATTCTCGAGAGGTTCGTCAGGCTCCACCGGTGCCTATGATCGAGGTTTTTTACGGTATGTGGGCTTCTTTGTGCCATAAATAATGGGTCCAACGCATTCTCGTGCTACCAAAATTGATATATATAATATAGTATTACTTCGGCATTTCTTTTACGCGATCAAGTTGAGTTATTTCCATAATACCACGAGTCACTCCGATGTGTTCATTTCACCGCTGATAGATATGGGGCGTAGACCAAAACAACCAAGCTGCATAACAAATTCAGTAGTCCAGTCAAAGGGAGAAGACAAAACCCGGGGTAAAATTATGATTAAATTATTAAAATGAATAACGGCTGTTGCCCAAATAAAACTTGCACCATTTTCTTAAAAAAGGAATAATAAAATTGTCAACATCAACTTTCTCGTCATAATAACAGTGACCAATGGATATGATAGACTGCAGCAAACCTTATTAACTATCAGATTTACAATGGGGCCCGGTATGCGGAGCCATTGTTATAGCCAGTGTTATCACCTCCACGATTTCAGGGTTGAGTAACAAAATACCCGTCCTCTTTCACAAGAAACTAACCCGTTTCATTATGATATAGGTCGTTTGACCCTAAGTTTTCTGGAAAGCGCGGTTAAATTGAATACAAATGAAGTTAAGCCATAGTACGGATTTTGAATCTGCACAAAGTTGTTAGGTCAAGGCTTTGCCCAGCAACCCTCTGGACATGATGTTTGTTTGTCTTTTCCTTTCGAATAAATGATGAAAAAATGGACAAAGTTAATTGAACACCGCACTATAGAAGATAAGATTGATTATTTGCCAATGAGGATAAGTATTGTGCGCTTACGTCATTCATTAAAAAAAAAAGATTCGTCTATATCGGAGAGGTTGTAACACACCGGTGTTTTCAACCGCGAGACAATATAACAATGGTCTGCACTCCAGATGAAAAAGGAATCTGAAGGTTTTCTACAAACCGGGACGGGTAATGGAATACTTTAGCTCTTAAGCGTCTAGCAGTATCTAGGTCACTGATATGGGGGAAAATAAATTGAACGTGACATTTTATTCATTTTCAAGAAAAATGCAAGTTTTATTTGGGGGCAACAGATATTATATGATTAATAATTTATTATGCATTACGTTTGGTTTTTTTACCCCCTCCTGTGATAGGGATTACAAATCGACAGCGCAGGAGATAGAAGAGAAGGGATGGCCCAACCTATGAGGGAAGGGCTGGGGAAATACAAGAACGATTGGATCCAGGGCCTTGCCATAACAATGGCAATATTGATGATTGCCGTAGCTTTTCTACCAGAGAAATTGGGCCTAAACATTTGAATTATATATATTTTTGTGTTATTTTCTGGGACATTCGTAATTTATTTGATGGATTAGGAAGACAGAAAATGCTGTACTTTTAAAAACTGAGAAAACCAGAGCTTGTCCGTTGCTGAAAGAAAATAAAGTAGTAGTATTTGTGTGACGGCGCTTGACTGAAATATGTGCCAGAATGGCTCAACTTCTTTGCTATTCTGTGAAAAGGAAAAATGAGGATATCGCGACAGCATATTCCTTCTGTATGTATATGTGGGTATTCCGTTTTGGTTATATCGTTAAGGCCGTGATATACTTCCAGTCGCAGCGAACGATTTCTGCGTTTGAGCATGAGTAACATTTGATCTTGGGTCAAAATTCGGTATTGCGCACGCCAATCGCTCGCTGCGACTGATTTGTGCTCTTATTCTTGCAAGCTGTGACATATTAACTTCATACTTGATCACAAGAACCACTGACCCAAAGTTCAGATAGGATGTGCACAGATTGACCACTCATTGACCTCTGTGTGACCTTTGCTCCATTCTCTCCAACTTGGTTAGGTTTACTGGTTTGTGGTCTCAATCTTGCATGCTTTGCCATATCCCTAACGTCTCTTAACTGCATTTTTTTACATTTTCAAAAATCACGGATCGGACCCCTGCCTTGTTTTAGGGGGAAATTACCCCAAGATCTAACAATAAAAATAACGCTACCTCCCTTTTTTGCTGTGATCGTCAGGTTGGTAGTCATTTTCCTCTAGGGACGTTAGGGATATAAACTTCATTCTTGGTCACAGGAACTGCTGACCCAAGGATCAGATACGGTGTGCCCAGATTGACCTCTAATGACCTCCACGTGACCTTTGACCCCATTCTCTCAAATCCTTGCATGCATTGCCTTACTAACTTGCATGCATTTTCATATTACCTTCATACTTGGTCACAAGAACCATGACCCAAGGCTCAGATATAGTGTGCGCAGATTGACCTCTAATGACCTCTATGCTTCTTCCAAAGCCAGGGGGATTTGCATGCATCGACTTGTAGTATTTTTGCAGCTTACAAACATTTTTCATTTGTGACCCCTGTATTATGGATTCTGCCTCCCGGATTCCGCCCACAAGAGGGACACCACCACTAAATTAACCTTCATAGATGACAACTCCACTAAGAAATTAAACTTCGCCACCACGGTCCCGGGATTACTCCCGACGACCCAACTATATCTCTAGAGGAAAATCCGACGATCACCGCAAAAAAGGTAGCTAGCGTTATTTTTTCTTGTTAGATCTAGGGCCGATTTCCCCCTAACTCAAGGCAGGGATCCGCTCCGTGAGTTTTTCAAAAGTGTATTTAACTGCAGTTAAGGGATAATAGCGAACCTCTGAGTAACCAATAAAAGTACACATCATATAGCTGTGTGCCCATCTAACTTTTTCTGACCATGTCCTTAATGGGCTAGGTAACATCATATTGACCTATAAATAGCCAATTGATTGGCCGGATCCGCTGCAGGGGTTAAGAAAGGATATATCGTGTTAAAATCAACTTCGCAATAATGGGGATAAACGGGGGTAAAATTTAAGGGGCATCGTAATATATTTTCTGGGGACAGCGACTTTAAGTGACAAAAATCATGGAATTCGTGCAATTTCTTTCAATTTGAATCTTGTTTCCGAACTAAAAGATGTTAGTAGGGTGGCCACAATGTACCGTAGCCACAATGTTGACATGGCGTCAATTATGCAGGAGTGGGCACAGGAAGGGTGCTTCCCTCTACGCAACGCGCGGAACCCTTGCAATATTCGGTTTTCAAGACTGCTTTTGGAATGGAAAAGTTTATGTTCCCAAAAATTGCAAATTGGATAATACATTAATGATACTTTGGTAAAGTTATGTTTTGAATGGAGCAAAATATCCTTAATTTTTTTTTGATCCCCCTAATACCGGCTGGAATTTTTTGGATCCCCTTTTTGGGACCTAATTTTCTCCCCCCCCCTTTTTTTTTTTTTTTTTTTTTTTTTTTTCCACCCCCACCGCCACCACCACCTCCAGAGTATTTATGAACACTCTCTTATAATAAAATAATCCTTTAACGACTCCGTCATTTTAGCTGAAATACATTTTCAAGCTGAAATGTATTTTTCCAATATTTAGATGTCATCACTTCCAACTTTTAGTAGATAACCTTAGCCTGGGTCAAGTCGTCTTTTGTCTTGTTGCACATTCCCCTATGGAGCATTGAATTGTGTTATCAAATTTTACAAACAAAATATTCATAACATATTTTGCTATCCATGTGCAGTGATTTCTCTTCTTTCTTTTTCCGTTTTAATCATTTATTACAGATGCCATTATGTCGATGGCCATTGATGAAGATCGCAGATTGTTATACTGGTCCGTATCTTTATCGAATGGGAACAGTGAAATATGGGTCATGGGACTAAATAAAACCAATCGACACAGGATTAAAGAGGAAATTGGACGGGCAATTGTCGATATTCATTTATATGAAGATGGAAAATATGTCTATTATGCAATTGCTGATCCATATCTGATCGTAAGGCAAGCAGTTGATGGTAGTGGAGTTGAGGAAATTTTTGATGTCGACGACGGACAAATTAGAGAGGACCTTTTATATCTGGCAATCGACTTGCAAGGAGAGCGTCTTTATTGGACTACTAAGTCTTGTGAAATCGGTGCTGCAGACATTGCAAGATTCGGTGATCAAAGTGGCATAAGGGATCTCGATCAATCTCCATGTAGCCATTTTGATGGCATAGAAGTTTTTAATGAAAATCTTTACCTTATTGATTATGTAAGTGGTATACATAGGTTCATTCAAATCTCCCCTTCAGGTGATACTACAATTCTTTATCCGGATCTTCCAGATACTCCTTACTCCTTGCTTGTTGTACCTCATTGCCCTGTTGACCCTAAAATATCTTTGGCTCACCATCGTACACCACGTTTGAAGGGGCGACATTGTATATTGATATAGTGCAAAGCACATTTGCTACTCAGGAGGCCTCAGTTAATATTGTCATTTTTGAAGTAAGTGCGTCTCAAAATCAAGATTTTTCCTTAGTAGTGACCTCTTCAAATCTACTTGTAGAATTTAAAGACCAGATCGACCCCAGTATAGTTAGGGTTCCATTCATTATCAATCAAGATGAACATTTTGGCGAAGGTAACGAAACCTTTAGAATTCAACTCTACCCTGTGAGTACTCAACTTGGTCAAATAACAACAGCAGACGTGATAATTGTCGATACATCTAGCTATTTTAGCTTCGAAGCAGCAACATTTGAAGTCACAGAAGGCGATCATTCGGTTGCAATCCTGGTCAAGAGAATCGGTTATCTTAATGAACATAGTACTGTCAACATAATCATATCGTCAGAAACTGCCAATGAAGGAGAAGATTACACTACACAGGACGAAATACGTCTGTCGTTTGACAGCGGAGAAGCCCAATCTGCAGCAATCATTAACATAATTGATGATTCTGTCTTTGAGGGAGACGAAATATTTAAAGTTGCACTCGCTCAGCTACACCCGAATGGTATAAATTCAGCAAATGTCATTATCGTGGACAACGAAATAGGTTTTACATTTCAGGAGACGAAGTATGTTTTTCTAGAGAATTCTGATGCAGTTGAAGTTCCAATAGAACGCATTGGTTACAGTGATAGTGAAGGATCCATTGATGTAGAAGTAGGGAGGAGTGACGACACAGCAACTTACAATGAAGACTATTACACGAGTTCGAATCCCTTCACCCTTCATTTTCTAAAAGGACAAACCAAAACAAGTCTATACATTGGTATAACTGATGATGAAATCTTGGAAAGCACCGAAACTCTGATTATTTCATTGACCAACCCTCAACCCCAGGGATCCAGCACAAATATTTCAATGACATCAATAAGTATACTTGACAACGAAGAAAACGTTCGATTCGGCAACAAATCGATTACCGTGGTAGAAGGGGAATCGAATCAGGTCAAGATTCCTATTTTACGTGATTTTGCAGACTTCGAGACAACCTACTTGGTGACTACCTGCCAACTGCCCGATAGTGCACAGAGTGGAGATGATTTCATCCCAATACATTCTGCAGAAGTTAGATTTGCTTTTGGCCAGAGAGTTGCTTATTCCCCAGGAATCCAAATAGTTGATGACTCACAAGGTGAAGTTAACGAGGCTTTTCGTATAGTTCTGTCAGATCAATTAACTGGAAGCTCTTCAATTTGTAATGGTGATTCAGGTCAGGTTAGATCCGAATTAACTGTCGCAATTATCGACAATGATGGTTATTCGTATAGATTTTCTTCAGAAACCTACTTAGTACAAGAGTACAGTACAGGTTTAAAAGTGCGCATTTATCAGGATGGCGTAGCTGGTATTGTAGGTGAAGATCCTCCCACAATAATCTTGGAGGCAGTTAGCGGGTCTGCTCTTGTCAATGAAGACTTCTGGTTTCCACGTCCCTATTTGATACATTTTGGTAATGTGGGTTACTCCGATGTTCTCATACCGATCGTATCAGATTCTATCTACGAAAACAGCGCAGAGAGTTTTACATTAATACTTAGAGGGCCTGATGGGAATATTCTAGATACAGCTGAAGTAACTATCCAAAATGATGACCCATCTGCAACACTCCAAAAGGTGCAAAGTTACTACTTCCGAGAAACAACTTTGACGGTGGCAGAATCCGGCAGGATTGTTGAGACTTTCATTTTCCGCACTCAGACATCAGTCTCTTCAACAGTTATCATAGCAACAAACTCGGGGTCAGCAACTGCCGGAAATGACTACACAGGAATTGAGAATTACCCAGTGTCTTTCACTGCAGGTGATGTTTTAGTACGTGTACCCATTACGATTATCGATGACGAAGATATTGAGGACGCTGAAACATTTCAAGTGTCTTTGATAGGTGAGCATGTTGTTGAAGCCCAGGGTACCGTAACAGTGACCATCGTGGATGATGATACCGATCACGTCCGCACTGATGATGCCCTCACTCAGCCAATCTTTATTGGCATTATTGCCGGTATCGTTGGTATCGTTCTGGTTACACTCGCGGCGTGTGCACTTTCATTTGCTATTCGAGCTTCGCAAACACGCATTGGCCGTCAGGGTCCATTTTTCTGATCTTCTGAGTAAAGCACTATTGTAAATTGTCTTGTCAAGTTATGATTTTAATTTTTAACGTTTTTTCCCAACAAAAACCTTAAAGATATTATTATTAATCTGTTTTATGAAAAGTTATTTACTTTGATACATTCAAACATCTATTTCAATGTTACAATCTCAAATTAATCAAACTGTTTGGTATCTAATATCGCTAGGGAGGGGAGGGTTTTAAAATGCTCATTACATTAGTTATCGATCATTTTAAGAACATCGGTATTGTTTGCATGACTTTCTGTTAGGGCGGCAGAAGGAGGCACCAGCCAGCCTTCGAGCAAAACTAGTTACGATTATAGGACTTCTGGATCTTTTGGGTAGTTCCTAGGAAAATATGAATTACCTGTAAATGAGAACCTATCTCTTCATTCGGCACAGTGAATTGGGATCACGATTTAAATTTTATTACATCAAATTGGACTAACTTCACAATCGCAAATACAAATCTTGCCAACGATTTTTATTGCTCGACACTATATGTGGAATTTAGAAGATCCCAAACGTTATCCGTGAACATGTGCAACCTACCTTAGATATGATATAGGATTAACAACCATCACGTTGTTATAATTCTATATCTTTCATCACAACACTTATTTATCGTGGGAAGAGAAGAGCGCGTGGCCATCTGGTTTAGGTATTAGCCTTTGGTGCTAGAGGTCCCCGGTTCAACTCCCGGCGGGACCACTTGCAGGGATTTAATCGGGTACTAAATTCTGGAATTAATCTGTACAAGAGCTATTGATTGAAATTGGAATTCGCTCTCCCCATGGTTCAGTTGGACTTGGGCAAATGAACCATAATAATATCCCGTCCTTCGGAGGGGACGTTAAGCCGTCGGTCCCATGTACAGAGGGTCATACCTGTGCATGCACATCACAGTCAGTGTCAAAAAAGAGTAGGGTGATTACCCCTGGCTGTCCCAATTCCGTCCCGGTAAAATGGACCTCAATGGAAATAAGCTTCCTGTCGAGGCTTTCTTGGGCTATCCAGGACATTGTCCGAATAAATCAAATCAAACTGCCTATCGACCATCGTTGCTTTGAACAAACTCTAGATATCGATTGCTTGTAATTATCAACTGATTAAGGCGTGTCAAGTGATTCAGACGATTTGAAATTCTTGAAGGAAGTTGTTCAAATACATGTAGGTTTGTATCCGGGGTTTGTATATTGTACATCAGAGGTCTATCATTTTTAGCACAATCTTTCTTCTGCCATGTTGAATTCGTTCCATATTTTCCCATGAAGTCTTTCGCCAATGTTTCAATGCGAGAAGTATTTTTAAATGCTAGCCATTTAACGTGTACTTCGCACACATCAGCAAATTCACTCCGCTGTCACTGGGATATATCAGATAAAATTCGATTCATCCATACCAGTTGCCGCTCCAAACTACGCACTAACAGCTCGCATCTACACCTGGATGTACAGAACATTCAAAGTGAGGTCAAGTGCCTTGCCGAAGGATACAACACGTTGGACCGACAGGGTTCGAAGCCAAAACCTTCCGATCATGAACCCAATAGTCAACAATGAATTAAATTTTAGACAATAGACTTTGGTTGACTTAATTGAATTGCGAACTCCTCTTGTTAATTATATGGTCCCTGATCTCCATTTGCGCTCTTTTGACACTCGGAAACTTGCATTTTTGTCAAGCCTAGTAGTGCTTCAATGAGCGTACAGTTATAATTTAACATATCTGATCTCCCCTCTTCTTAGTTTGTTTTGTTTTGATTTGGTTTCCGAGGAATGGTAGTTGAAAAGTGACCCAAAATGGTTTTACACATGTAAATTATTCCTTTCTACTTGTTGGTATTGGTATATCTGAACTTTACGAATTAGTAACATAAGTTGCGATTTCTGATGCTTTTTTGAGGTACTGTTATTTTTAATGGATGTATATACTATAACTTGATTGGGTATAATCGCTGCAGAGGTGTGAATGAGTTTCCACATAGGCCCTATGCGTTTATATATTTTGCTCTGCTGTTAATACGGTGCCGGTGTAATGAAGAGAATCTAATGAAGTAGAGTCCCTCATACTCTCTATCATTTACGACCTTTCAGGTTTATGCGGGTGCAGATGTATAAGAGACATAATACCTAACTTTCCACGTAAGAAGCAAAATGTGGAAAGTTAGGCATTATGTCTCTTATGCATCTGCACCCTTATAAACCTGAGATCTGAAGGTCGTTGTGTGTGCTGACGCATCATATAATATGTTTACTTGTAAGCTTGAAGACCAAGTCATTGGGGACTCCCGGTTTTCTTACATTCAAATATATAATGTATTGGCGTTTTCTTTTACTTATTGGAATTTGTATATAGGTTTTTATGTACTTTAATGTATTTTTGAGCTTTATGTATAACAAGTACTCTGGTAAAAGGCAAATAAATGAAACCCAATACGAAACCATCGTAAAAACATTTGAAAATGGGCGAAAAATTGAGTGTAGACTGCTTTAGTGATACTTCCTTAAAGAAAGCAATAATAATCTAAAGTTGTTTACAATCCACACTTGTTGCCTTTATCACATTTGCATAGCGCCCTCTATGTTACCTTATTGTATAAACTAGTATTGATGGATTATACAAAGGAGGGTGACGCGATGATGCTCTGATATTTCATATGTTTTCTCCCTCACATAGAAGCATATCACCAAAAACATCTTATTACAAATGTTGAGTTTAGTCGTTCCAGCCGTTTGAATATTAGAAGCAAAAATGTTTACTAAATTTGCCCAAAGGTGTGTGTGTGTTAATAAATGCGGTATGCGTTTTGAGATGTTTTATTTATAAAATCAAAAGGAAACATTCCCTGGGTCTATAATTTCATGGAGGTAATGAGGAAAATATGAACTTTCTTCTGATACCAAAATCTCTATTTTAATGGAGTAAAGTGGGGGAACGAAGTTGTCGATCGGGTCATCCACCAATGCCACCCAAGGGTTAGATGTGTTTGGCCGGTCTACGCTATATAATTAAGTTCTGATGTTTTGTTTTTGTGATTTGGACATTGCAAACATTATTTGCATAAATTTAATCATTTTTGGATAGCTTCCAAATATGGACACGATAAAGTAAGGCAAACACTGCGGGCGCTATATAAATGTCCTCTATCCTATGGATTGAAACGAGTGTGATTCATGTTAAACTGGTAACGTTCCATTCGAAAAAATATAACAAGAGTATTAACAGTGCTGTATCTTTTTGACATTTAGAAGGTAAAGTCAACATGATGTAATGATGCCAATATGTTATTTAGTGTACAGAATTTGGTCAATATATTTAATATGGTTATTGGTTGGCCATGCTGTTTGAAAATGATTTGTTGCAATGGCACAGTTTGAAATCTGTTCACAAACTTTAATATAATGACTACAAGTAACCCGTTTAATTCCGCAACACGTTTTTGCAGTGTATGCATCGGAGAAAAAATGTTTGCATGACCAGCTAATAACCATAAATATAGATGATGTGACGTGCGATGTAACTGGCAGTTATTCAAACAAATAATTGGCAGTCAAGCTACAGTCAATACACAGGATTTTGTACTTTTAAAATACAGATTGATTTAACACGGTCCAATGCATATTGTACAATAAAGGTCCTGTTAAGTATTTCAAGAGTCCAGGTTTTATCAGGGAAGTTTGTAAACACCGGGGTCATATACTCTCTATAGCAGCCAATTCTTAAGTTTAAGGGGTACCTTCAAAACTCATGCGCCGGTTGACTGGCTATACATGGCGGTTCACCTGTGTCATAAAATAAAATTTGATTGATTGATTGTCATCATTTAGAACAATAGAAACCGGTTCCTGTTGGAAATAACCTGTCGCAACCGGCGAGCAAGCTGTGGTTTTGAAGCCACCCCTAAAGGTCCGTTCGTACCTCGCTGCATTGTGCGTTGCGTTGCCGATATATTGATCACTCTCTGCCGCAACTCACAAATCCAGTTAAAATAAATGTAACTTTATTGCAGTACCGCAATGAAGTATTTTGGGGAGTGACTGAAATTCGGCCCACGCAACTCACTGTTTATTACAATGGGGATAAACGGTAAAGGACCAAATCAATACTCAACCGGCGGGCGGCGTTTTCCGGTTCTGCCCGGTTCCATGCGGTTCATTTAATCCGCTCAATCTTCTGAATCCTTTAATCCGATTAAGTAATTCAGCAAACTCAATGAATTAATTGAACCGCGCGGAACCGGACAGAACCGAAAAAGGCCCCCCTGTTGAGTATTGAATTCGTCCCTAAACAGATGCATAGATTAGTAAGGTAAATCTGCTTAACACTTAAGTGCATATGGGGAATCCAGGTGGACCCAGAATTTCACTTTTCGAGGGCCATGTTTAACATTTGAAAATGGCGGAAAATTGAATATAGAGTGCTTTAATGATACTTCCTTAAAAGAAAAAAATGTTTTCATGTCCAGCTAATAATAAACATAAATATAGATGATGTGACGTGTGATGTAACTGCCAGTCATTTAAGAATTGACAGGCATGCTACAGTCAATACCCAGGATTTTTACTTTTAAAATACAGATTGATTTAACACGGTCCAATGCACAATTGTACAATAAAGGTCCTGTTATGTGTTTTAAGAGTCCAGGTGCTAACGAGGAAGTTTGTAAACACCGGGGTCGCATTATCTCTATAGCAGCCAATTCTTAAGTTTAAGGGGTACCTTCAAAACTCATGCGCCGGTTGACTGGCTATACATGGCGGTTCACCTGTGTCATAAAATAAAATTTGATGATTGATTGTCATCATTTAGAAACCGGCTCCTGCTGGATATAACCTGCCGCAACCGGCGAGCAAGATGTAGCTTTGAAGCCACCCTTAAAGGCCCGTTCATACCTCGCTGCATTGTGCGTTGCGTTGCCGATATATTGATCACTCTCTGCCGCAACTCACAAATCCAGTTAAAATAAACTTATTGCGGTACCGCAATGAAGTATTTTGGGGAGAGACTGAAGTTCGGCATAGATTAGTAAGGTAAATCTGCTTAACACTTAAGTGCATAAGGGGAATCCACGTGGACCCAGGATTTCATTTTTCGAGCGCCAAGTTTGTAAACACCGGGGTCGCATTATCTCTATAGCAACCAATTCTTAAGTTTAAGGGGTACCTTCAAAACTCATCCGCCGTCTGACTGGCTATACATGGCGGTTCACCTGTGTGTCATAAAATAAAAATTTGCATGATTGATTGATCGATTTTCATCATTTAGAACAATAGAAACCGGCTCCTGCTGGAAATAACCGGTCACAACCGGCGAGCAAGCTGTGGTTTTGAAGCCACCCCTAAAGGCCCGTTCGTACCTCACTGCACTGTACGTTGCGTTGCCGATATATTGATCACTCTCTGCCGCAACTCAACGCAGTGGCAAATCCAGTTAAAATAAACTTAATTTTATTGCGGTACCTCATTGAAGTATTTTGGAAGAGGCTGAAGTTCGGCTCACGCAACTCACTGCAACGCAGATGGTGAAGTCTGAACGAAACTTAAGAGTAATGATTTGTCAGCCGCCATGTGCGTTTGTTTCTCAATATCAGAGCTTAGTACAAAATTTTGAACTGTGTTTAATTATGCATTTTAGTATGTAGGTTATGTTGATACTTCCATTAGAGCGACTTTATTCGTTACAAGTATAAAAGTGATTATGTTATAATGTTTATTATAATGGAATGAGATGCAGATGCATAGATTAGTACGGTAAATCTGCTTAACACTTTAGTGCAAGGGGGATCCATGTGGACCCAGGATTTCGTTTTTCGAGCGTTACATTCATATATTGTATCAGCGGTTTTTTTCCTTTATTGGAATTTGTATATATGTGTTTATGCACTTAAATGTATTTTGGAGCTTTACGTATAACACGTGCTCTGGTAAAAGGCAAATAAAAAACGAATCCACCGTAACAACATTTGAAAATGGCGGAATATTGAGTGTAGACTGCTTTAACCCTCGTCTTACTTCGCTCCGGTGCGCTAAAATGCCAAACAATTTCATAAAAAGCTTCTAGGTAATCGTTCTCTCATCCTTTCCGGTCATTTAAGCGAAAAAAATGTGAAGGTAGCACCTTCACCGGGGGTAAGGGAATACCGTCAAGTCGAAGGGTAACGGGGTGGATGCCACCCAAGGGTATTTTATGGTGCATTTTTGAAAATATTATGCACAGCATGGCTCTAAAACTCTATGTTCATGTAAAACTAGCCAATTTCCATCATTTAGAGCCGAAAACCGCATGAAAATCCGATATTCCTAGGTTTTTTTAGCGCAAAATTGGATTTTCGCCTATTTTCTGTGGAATCTGCCATTTTTTGCCGACTCGCGCACTTGAGTCATTGTAACGCCATACTAGGTATATTGGTACTTATTTTGTATCAATGGAAAGAGGAGGACCATAGCTATCCACTGGTATCAAAATCATAAGCATCTTGTGCTTTATAACGAATTCTCGAGGTGGGAGTGGTAACCCCCCCCCCCCCCTGGTAAACCGTGTTACAAAAAAAGGCTTGGTAAGACGAGGGTTAATGATACTTCCTTAAAGAAAGCAGTATAATATCTTCTCTCCTTTAAATAATTCATCATATTCAAATATGTTATTTCGTATACAGAATTTTGTCAATATATTCAATATAGTTCATAGTTGGGCATGCTAAACTCTGTTTGGAAATGATTTGTTGTAATGGCAGAGTTTTAAATCTGTTCACAAACTCATAATGACTAAAGTAACCCGTTTAATTCCACAACATGTCTTTGCAGTATATGCATCGTAGAAATAACTCTAAAACAACAAAAGAGGGCTTCAGTAGATGTCTTTTTTTCAACTGTTTGCATGTCCAGTAAATAATAAACTTAAAGGTTGATTCAGAGATTTTGAAATATAATTATTTTGAGTAGAAATTAAAAATAGCCATCTAGAACTAAAAATAGTCACCTAAAATGTTCAATTCCAAAGTTAGAGATGAATCTGATTTTCCGTTTTCATGCAGTAAACATTTATGCACAGTATAACAGTGCCATAGGATACCGTGTATAACAAAAATTCCGGATCCGGAAATTTATAACAAAGTTGTGATTTTCTATATGAAGGACTTCGATTTGAGCTTAGTTATTTCACACAATGATTACTATATGGACAAGCATTATGTACATGCAAAAAACACCATTTGTTTGAAAATTGAATGCGCCCTCATCGGGAAATCTCTGAGTCGGCCTTTAAAGTGGTTTATTGGTATGAATCTATCGGCACATATATAATGAAATATCCCTAAATAAAACGTACCAGATGTTTTTCATGGCCATTGGAGTATTCCTTGCGAAATAAATCCAGATTTATTCCGACAAATGTACACAACTGTACAGCAATCATGGAAGCTACCATGTTTATTCCCTGTGGTATATTTACAACGCCGCATGCAATACCGAAACAGAAGCCAGCGAAAATATATCACGTGACTTCAGCAAGTTTGCTACAAGCCTCATCCTTGTGAACTTCGTTGAGCACACAAAGGATAGGAGCGAAGTTCGTTTAGAAATTTTTATTGCAAAAAACTACACTTTTTAAAACCTCAGTGATTGAGAATAATGTAAAGAGGGGTGTTTTAGATATCATTGTGTGATTAACAAAGGTTTTAGTTGGCCTAAGCACTAACAATCCATGAAAACGTGGATATTTTAAAAGGGGTCGCGTATAAAAAATAATATCTATAGTTTTACCGCAGTCGCACTGTAACCACTGATCTCTATACAATGGATTAGCTACACAACAGTAATTGTGTATTAGATGAATGGAGCAACGGGCGGTATTTTAAGTGTCCAGGTGTTAAACAGGGAAGTTTGTAAACACCGGAGTCACATCATCTCTATAGCAGCCAATTCTTAAGTTTAAGGGGAACCTTCAAAACTCATGCGCCGGTTGACTGGCTATACATGGCGGTTCACCTGTGTCATAAAATAAAATTGATTGATTGATTGTCATCATTTAGAACAATAGAAACCGGCTCCTACTGGAAATAGCCTGGCGCAACCGGCGAGCAAGCTGTGGTTTTGAAGCCACCCTTAAAGGTCCGTTCATACCTCGCTGCATTGTGCGTTGCGTTGCCGATATATTGATCACTCTCTGCCGCAACTTAACGCAACTCACTGCAAATCCAGTTAAAATAAATGTAACTTTATTGCAGTACCGTAATGAAGTATTTTGGGGAGAGACTGAATTCAGTGCTGATCACGAAAATGCCCACCTTTAAGAGAATGATTCTGTCAGCCCTATGTGGTGTTTATTGGAAGTGGTTTCTAGCAAAAATTCGGCTGTGTGACTGAGCCTTAAACAGAGTAATGAATAAATAGATATTTAATCATCTTCAAATTGAAAAGTTACACTTTATAGTCAGTGTATCATTCCCCACCCCCACCATCCCATATTATTATTAATTACCCCCTCCCCGACGTTGTTAGCAAAAACAATATTGAAACCTCTAAAAAGAAGTTCCATGTAAGAGCAAAACAATGTTAGAATCCGGAGTAGTCTAGGGCGATTATAACTGTGGTGTCCCTTATACAGGTTCACAAGCCTAGTACCCAAAAAAGTATCTTAATGAATAAAGTTACAAATACACAGTTTTAACAACAAAATCGAAAATGCAAATGACAGGGGATGCTCTTTTGCCCATCTTGTGAGAAAATGATGAAATCTAATCACGCATACAACACGAACCTCATTGAATGAAAAAAGTGCCAATATAAAAAATTGTAGTAAATAGCATTGCTTCAATATACTGGTTTGAGTGATCCTGCAAGGCAGGGTATAGCCTTTCATATTAATAACTTACCCTATAAGTTGCCTTGTTTAAAAGGCTGTTAACTAAAACAATGCGCAAACTTGGAAATCTAAAAGATGATCAGTCCTTTAATGCAGAGAAATTCAAGAAAATGAAAATCAAATGGTCACATTTGGGGAACAACCAATCGTCGAGCGACTTCTTCACTGCTTTCACCTCTCGTCAAGCCAACCAATTGCCGGGTATGAGGCAAATGCTATACGCGCCATGTTAAATCTGGAACAGAAAACAGTGACGGAGTAGCTAATACCGAGACCTGCATGGCCGTACAAATCAGCTGTGTAATCCATACTTTAGATTAGATACAAAAGGCTTAACATTTTTACCTTTAAAGCATGATCAAACCAGTACATTGGAGCAAGGGTGACTATAAAACAGACCCAAGACCACCTCTCAACTGATAAAAAACAACGACCCCCCTCAAAACTATAAAACAAAGACCCCCTAAACTAAAACACAAAGGACCCACCTAACTATAAAAACCAAAAAGACCCCCCTTCAAACCCTCAACTATAAAACAAGGACCCCTCAACTATAAAAAAACAAAGACCCCCTCAACATAAAACAAAGACCCCCTCAACTATAAAACAAAAGACCCCTCAATATAAACAAAGACCCACCTAACTATAAAACAAAGCCACCTCAACTATAAAACAACGACCCCCCTCAACTATAAAAGAAGACCCCCCTCAACTAGAAAATAAAGACCCCCTCAACTATAAAACCAAAGACCCCCTCAACTATAAAACCAAAGACCCCCCTCAACTATAAAACCAAGGACCCCCTCAACTATAATAACGACCCTAACTATAAAACAATCACCCCTCAACTATAAAACAAAGACCCCCTACAACAATAAAACAAAGACCCACCTAATATTTAAAACATAAGACCCCTCAAAGATAAAAATAAGACCCCTCAACTATCAAACAAAGCACTCCCCCTCAACCATAAAACAAAAAGGGACCCCTATCCAAAGATAAACCAAGGACCCCCCTCAACTATAAAACAAAGACCCACCTAACTATTAAAACAACGACCCCCTCAACTATAAAAACAAAGACCCCCTCTCAATATAAACAAAGACCCCCCTCAAAATATAAAAACAAAGACCCCTCAACTATAAAACAAAGACCCCCTAAACTATTAAACAAAACCCCCTTCAATTATAAAACAAAGACCCCCTCAACTATAACAAAGACCCTATCAACGATTTAAAACAAAGACCCCCTCAACTATAAAATTAAAGACCCTTCCTCAACTATTAAACAAAGACCCCTAACTATAAACAAAAGACCCCCTCAACTTATAAAACAAAGACCCACCTTAACTATTAAAACAAAGACCCCCTCACCTATAAAAACAAAGACCCCCCTCAACTATAAACAAAGATACCCCTAAAAATATAAAGACAAGACCCCTCAACAGGCTAAGTTTTTAATTTTATTTTGATGGGCAGAGCTTGGTCAATTTAACTTGCCCGAATATGCCGGAAATAAATATATGTGAAAATGATAGTCAATCAGTGGCGTGCCAGGGGGGGCAACCGTGATGTTCCTCGGTACATAACGGTCCGTCGGTACCCACGGTGGTACCTTTGTATAAAAAATCTGTAAGTTGTTTGTTTGATGCGCGAGGTGATATATAGAAATACAGAGAAGTTCCATAACAATTGGCTTACTGCACTTAAACTACCTGGTCGACCCCCCCACTACTACATACTACTATTATTGACGTTGACTGTGATGTTGCATTTGGAGGCGACGGTAATTTTAATAAAACGCGACCGGCGAAAATATTGTGTGGGACAATACACGGTCGGTACATTCACAAATATGTGCCCCTCGTCAACAAAATCCGGATACGCCACTGAGCAGAGTCGTTTTTTTTCTTTTATTTCTTTGCGATATCCGGTTTATCGTTGTTTATTTGAGAATGATTAAAATGCTCCACTTTCATGATCCTCACTCGTCAATGTGCTGCTTTTGCATGAATGAATCTATCCATGAGAAATTTCAAATGTCCGATCTAAATCCATTGTCAGACCCAACTAGGAAACAACACAAGAATGTGAAACAATATTTTGCTTTGGGCGATCCCCAAATCATTTTAAACACAGCTGTGTATGGAGAGGAGCTGAGACGAAGTCGAGTACAAAACGTGCATTTTATGTTCAAATGCAAATTACTCACCGGAGTATTGCGCCAAAAATCAGCTTACACACTGTGTGACAGTGTGTGTGTAAGCTGTTTTGGCGGCAATCCGGTAAGGTGATCCCCAAATAATGTTACACACACAGTGTGTATGCATGGAGCGGAGCTGACGAGTCGAGTACAAACACGTGCGTGTTATGTATTATGCAAATGACTCCCTGAGGGGTGTGGCCATTTAGTGGACCCAACTGTGACCAGTGACATAATGACCTAGTGCCCTAATCAAGGAGTATCTGTGACTCATCGAGACGGTCAGCATTCGCACGCTAATGGCAGTCACATTCTCAGACCGTTATTATCTGCTCGATAAAGCTTCGAGTACGCACAAATTGTGTTAACCATGAACCGTCTGATGAATGTGACTATATGCTAACGTGTGTATGGCTATTCGGGACAAATAGTCCTCGCGCCATAAAATTGTTTTCCAGCGAAAGTGTAGCGGCTACGTGAAGTGTTATGTTGGCATTCCCAACTTGGGGGGATCGCGACCCCAAAAGGGGGTGTATGAAGCTAACTTTCAAACAGTCTCAATTTTGATTCTTGAAAAAAAGGGAAAAGATTTAATAAAATTATGGGCACGTGCTGAGGAAGGATGCGGGCATGTTTTAAAAAGAATAAAAAGGACTTCGCAGTTTGAGGTAGAGGGGCCGGACCAAAGAGGACATGGAGGAAGCAAGTGGAGGAGGCGAGAGTAGGAGGGGTGGGGTTGAGGAGGATGGGGGATGCGTTGACTGATTGAATCGGGCGAAGTGGAAGGATGAGTAGGGCGATTTGCCTACGAATGTGAGGTGAATCGGCAACCCCGGTTGCGGGGGACAAAACCGGATTTTTAAAAACTTTGGTTTTACTAAATAAAGGTGCTTCTCCTCAGGTCAATTACCAATTCTCAGTTGTTTAAAACCCCGGGTTTAAACCATCAATGCTACATATGTGAGGAACATTGGACTGTAGATTTTTGGGCGGCAACAGCCGTAGTAAACAAGCGGGCTGGGGGGGGGTATAAAGTTTTGTTTTCGGGGGGGGTGGCCCCGTGATAATCATTTAAAATGAGGGTCGATGGGCGAATAAAGGTTGGGAAACCCTGCGTTAGGACCAATGCAGAATTAGCTTCAACTATATGTTTATAGTCGCCATCTCAATTCATAAGTTTTGAATAGCGCGTCTAAATACGCGCGCGAGAGTTGCTGGGTGTAACTGCAGCTATGCATTTCCTTTACGCTTGTCATGGTTCTGTCTAGCTTCTCTGGCGGGAATATGCTGGCGTAGGCTTGACGCAGAGAAAAGTACACAGCAAGATTCCTACTCCCGGTGTAACCCAGAGCTTAGGCTACTCCAGTGGGTATCTTAGCTATACTCCAAGGTTACCCCCCTTGATGCACTATTTATGCAGTACCTACAACTAACGTACTTGGGAAGTATAACGAACCAGCTGGATTATAGCAGCTCTTTTTAACCCTAGCAGACCCATCCTATAGTGTACTTCGCAGTTGCCTGCGAGGGTGACGACAGGGGGGGTACCCCCCCCATTTAAGCCCACCATTAGTGGAGTACCTCTGCAGCTACTCCATGTGGCATTACCTTCACAGGTACCCCCCCAATACCAGCTCCCCTAGTAGGCAGCACATTGGACCATAGAGGGCGCTAAACTTCCATTGTTGTTTATGCTTTCTGATCATTTTCAAGCTTAGTAAACCTCTAATATTTTAGTTGAGCATCACCAAAAAACCCCCTATAAATGACATTTTGTGTAAAAACATATAACCTTTGTGACCAAAAAGGTAAAATGGATAAAATGGTTGACTAAATAAAAATCACACAAAGCTCAAAGCTCATTGCATGGGAGACCCATGCAGTTACGCCCACATGGTGTGACTAGTGGTTAGGCTCCTGCTGTGTACCTAGGTGGATGTTTTCACCCGACCCCCACTTTTGCGGCCTTCGATGAAGGTAGTTACCACCATGACGGGGGTACTCCACGGCTACTTAATAGTCACTTCAAAGGTAATCCCAAGAAGAATTGGTTGTGTAATTATGGCAGACAGTAGGCCTATAATACGGTGAGTATTTTTGTTTTAAAGATCACTAAGTTTACAAGGTTTACCATATTGCCAGAGGCTATAGTAGTACTACTCTATATTAGGTCCACTCAATCTATGAAATACTCGGTACAACAAACCTGGACAAAATTGCTACAGAAGGTTTATTTTTTTTTTTTTTGCTGTAACTAGCAGTAAACAGAAATCCCCCAAACACCTAATCAAAAATTAGAAAAAGTGAAGCCTGGCAAGACATGGTAATTTGCATTTATTTACGTGAACGTATACCACCCATAGTTCGACAAGTATTAGCTCCATATGCATTTTTAGGGAGATTTCCATTTTCTGTTAGTATTTGACCATGTTTTACATGGCTATTCCTGCAAGGTGTGTAGCAACTTGCAAATTGATATATTAACAGTGGAAATTGGTGGTCATTATTCAAGATGGCCGCAATTTTCCCGCCAAAATAATTTGAATTTTTAGATGATTTGTCAACTGCAATCGGATGGTATATCTTATTTAGCAATTAGTATCAGAGAGTATTTATTCAAACACATTGGGTCACTAGTGCCGGGGCCCTCACTATGTGAAGTGATGGGTATATGGCCTCTGCCATGGTGAAAAATGGGTCCTTTCCCATGTCCTTTCAGATCAAATGTACCAAAAATCCTGGGTCATTCGTACACAATCTAATAAAATGGGGTCATCCAGTGTGAACTTAGTGAAACTTTAAAGGGGCCATGAAGTTAAAAAACCTTAAATTAAAATAAAAGTCTCTTTTCCAGAGATCAAAAACTGCATGGAATTATAAAATTGCTGCCCTGAAATTATAAATTTTGTTACATTGGGCCAAGCGTAGGCTGCGAAATTTTGAATTTGGGTGTTCCAAATTCTTAAAAAAAGTGGATAATTTTTATGCAAACTTGTGATAAAAAGGGATAGCAGAAAGAAGAAAATGGGTAGTGATTAAGTATGTGAATATTTTGAAAGTGGGTCATTTAGTAATAGCTTGAGTAATAGGTAGGACAGCAGCCTAAAAAGGTGGCCATCATTTAGACGTCACCAAAATCAACATCTCCCAGACCTTGACTACCAAGCTCTAACAGGGGATGTGATATGGTGCTACTGAAGCATCATTTTGAGAATGCTGCAGATAAAGCAGCCCTACAACTAAATGCCAAAGAGACGAAAGGGAGACATACCGTCAATGAGGAGAGATCATCACCTATCTGCAGTACATACACACTTTACCTAACGCACAAGGTTGACCGGCAAGTACTCGGTTCACTAGTTTTGAAAACAACTAGGCGATTATGTACCCGCTGTCAAATTACCCCATTCCAAGTTTGCCTTATATCGTTGAAACAGGTTACCTTGAAAGTGGAATAAATGTCTTCCACTACAAAACTCTCCTGGTACTGATCCTGTCTTTTTTTAAAAATAATTACTAAAATATTTGCCGTCATTGTTTTATTATATCCACGCTCTTTTATTGTCTGTACAGTATTTTGCTCTACTCATATTTAGAATAGTAATTAGCGACTTGGACAAATTTGATCTCCAGTGGGTCTGACAAATCTGCGTGAATAATGTAAATTGCAGCGGAAGGATTAAACAAACCCAATGAATGGAACTGGTTGGGGCTATAACTTATTTTAATACTAAAATATTTGTATACATTGTTTTATCCACGATCTTTTATCGTCTGTGCATTATTTTCCTCTACTAATATTAATTGAAATAGTAACTTAGCGACTTGGACAAAATTGATCTCCGGTGGTTCTGACAAATCTGCGTGAATAAGGTAAATTGCAGCGGAAGGATTATTAAACACCAAATGAATGGAAAATTGGTGGGGCGATTAAGATTTTAATACTAAAATTAGGTGTACTAAATGTTTATCCACGATTATTTTATCGTCTGTGCAGTTATTTTCCTCTAACTAATATTGAGAATCGTAATTAGCGATGCCCAAACAAAAATGTTTTATCTTCAGTGGTCTAAAAATCCATGTTGAATATTGCAAATTGCAGCGGAGGGATTAAATACCAAATAAATGGAAATGGTATGAATGCATGTTGAAGACCATTATGATCTAATATGTATAATATGGACCATTTGATAGCACACAAACCAAACAATACCCACTGAAAACCAAACTTCGGTTACATCAAACACAATGTCAGAACTTTGTCATTGTGAACATATACCTTTCCTTTATTGGTCAAAGACACGTTGTCTTAAATGTGTTTTAATTTGAAAATATTTATTTTACAAGGTTATAACTGGGTTAATTTAACCACACTTAGTAGTAAGGATAAAGAAAAGACCAAAGTGAGGTAAAAAAACAAAATCAGGGTCACTTTCATACTTTTTAGCATCCCTTGATTGTGTATTCATCAGTCAACTGGAATGGCTTACATTGTAGCTTACTTTAAATTTAATCGCCTTGTTCTAACACACAGTGAAGCAAATCAGATGAATTTTGAACAGTAATGTTGAGAAATGGATAGGCCGTACAGATATTCCTCGCAACATTTCAACATTTTCAAAAAAAGACAGGATTAGTACCAAGCGATATTTTGTAGTTAAAAGACATTTTATGTTCAACTTTTCAAGGTGACCTGCTTCAACGATCTAACGCAAACTTGGAAGGGGGTAATTTGACAGCGGGTTACATAATAAGCCTTTGTTTCAAAACGAGTGAACCGTATCGGACAAAAACTTTGACAGGATGTACGAAACAAGTTGTCATTCAGAATTGTATAATTTTTGCTTTTTTTAAGTTTTTTATTATTTTGAAATTATAGCACCACCTGCGAGGATTGCATTTATTTTTGGGACAGTCTTTACTGTCTGCTTCTCTCAATCTGTTAATTAAACACTTGTTTAAACATAGCGCCACTGAGATTCATAAAGTTGAGTAGTATAGTTAAATTGTACTTCAGTAGATGTTGCCATGTATGTTTCTTAAATGCTTCATAACTTTTCCCGTATCTTTCATCATTACTAATTCAAAAGGAACGTAACGAAGATGACTAAAGTCCTGCGAAATGTTGCTTGGCAAGCTGTGACATAACATCTTGGTGCAGAACCAGATCCATAACTTAACTATGATCCATAACTCTGCAAGTCTAATAAAAAAAAACAACTGCCAATGGATTTGTCCGTTGCATACCGGGGGCTCTTAATGAATATAAACAGCGCATTATTTGCTGAGTCAATTTAATGTGATATGTATCCACTAGTAACTAATATTCAGGGAAGGAAATTGGGATGACATTCTATTCATTTGTAAGGAAAAATATGAAACTTTTAAACTTAAAATACCCCACAGTATTGAAGGTATTAACAATCTCCTGTGATCAACACATCACCCATCCCCATGCACATGTTAAAATGGAACTGACGAACGTCCCAATCTTAATCTTGGATTAAAGCTTCTCGACTCGGGTAAGTGAAAATTCACGGTTGTATGAAAACGGAATTGCAACCACAAAAACCTGTCCTCGTTAACAAAATAATAATTCTTGAGCTTCGGGCGCGAGCAATGATTTGTCAGCCACCGTGTGTGTGTTCATTTCTCGATTCAAAACAGTGTTAAAAAGATATGAATCTGGGTTTAATCATGAATTATTGGTACAGTGCCGGGATTGTATCAGAACGCTGTAAACGTTTGGTATAAAAATGATTATTTTAATGTTTCTTACAATAAGGATTAAAGGTAAAACAGTATAGGATAGTAAGGTCCCAAATCTGTAAACCTCGTCTTACCAAGGGGGTGTTACCACCTCTAGTGAACTTGATCCGGTGCGAGGAAATGCCAAAGCTTCGTTAAAAACTTCCAGGTAATAAATTTTTTATCCTGGTCATTTGAGCGACAAAAATGTGAAGGTCGCACTTTCACCGGTGTTGTGTTTAGCGGTATGCCGCCAAAATCGCAGGGTAAGGGGTGTTGACACTAAGACTATTTATGGTTAAATGTTTGACATATATACACAATATGGCTCTAAAAATACTTTATGTGAAACTAATCAATTGCCATCATTTAGGAGCTGAAAACCGCATGAAAATTCTGATTGTTTTATTCCTACGTTGTAGCGCCTATCGGATTATTTTGCCGAATCGACGGATTATGGCGGCACTTGTACGCCCATACTAGATATTTAGTACTTATTTTGATTATCAATGGAAAGTGTCAAGTGGCATAGACGATCAAACATGGACTCAAGCTAATCCAAACCTGCTTTACTCGGACAAAGGCTTTTTAAGGAAAACTACGAAATCAGGAGAACATGGCTATACAAATTTCCCAATTAACTATAATTTTGATTACGTAGCAATTGACATCTGTAACGATATGATATCAACACCTATAAGATAATCGTATGATTTCATTCTTCCCCATCTATACCCTCTTATCCTAGAATTCACAATTCGATTCTGCATAATCCCGCCAAAATTGAATAAAACTTTCTTTTTAATGGCGCAAATTACAAACGGGAAACCGAATTTGACCTTGTAATATGGCATTATAGTCTTTATAATGTCTCGTTTCCTGCGAGTAAGATAAGCACCCTGAGGCACGTGCTCCGTCGTACATTCAGGTCCAAGTTTGTTTTTTGGGCTTCTTTTCCGGCTGGCTAAGTCTGGTAGGCGCCGCAATGTTGTTGACTGAATGGAATCAAAACAGAGAAGAAGAACAACAATTAAAGGAATTCTATGGCGGGAAACAATATTTAGGAAACAATAGAATATAATATCATCAGACATCCCAATACAGGAGTGAGTAAAAAACAACTGACCCTGATTGTTGTCCGCCCAGTTGAATTTGTAAATACAATATATCTAAGATTGTGGTATCATCGGAAAAACCTATTTCATTATATTTATTTGCGCCAAATATAAGTCCAATCTGTAAGGTATAGGCCGAGGTACAGTCTTTGAATCAGTAGTCAGCTTTTACCCTATCCACGGATTTCCATTTGCATGCCCGGGGCCAACTAAGCAAATGACTCCCAAAATAATGATAAGGGTATGTCTATGTTATGTCAAATAAGGTGGTATCTTAGGGTGTAAAAGATAGTGATAATGGTAAGTTTTATTTGAAACACTTTTTTCAAAGATGTGGCATATTTTTGGTCTACAAAATATTAGGACAATACTTTAACCTCAAAAGGTAGTCACTGATGATGTTCCTTCATATGTAGGATTTCATTCAACTCCTCCAGAAACTGAAACATGTTTCAAGGTTTTTAATTGTTTCAAATATTTTTAGGGTGGTGATGAGGAAACAGTAGAAACGTAACTGAGGGCATCGATGATCAATTGTGACTGAATTTTGTGGTTAAATCGGTCACATTTATTATGCAGTCAATAGATGCTGGATTTCTTCTGGACACTGATTTAACTCGCTGAACGCCGTTCAGTTCAATTTGTGAATCTGTGGACAGAGAGCAAAAAACAGACTATACTTGATTTCAAACAAATGTAGATCGGTCTATACCGAACCAATGCGAACGATCTTGTGGCAATTTAAGACAATGAAATAAGCTTTCAGATTGATACCACATATTTTAGACATATGCATCTTTAAAAAATTCAAAATGGCGGACACAAATAGGTCAAGTTTTTTGTATTAACAACCTTGTATTAAAAAACAGTCCTGAAAATGTGGGGTTGTTGTACAACCTTCTAGGAATAAAACCAGGAAAGAATAATGTAGCGATAGCCAGGCACTATTACATCACAGGTTCTTAATCCACCTTCCACCTGCATAGGAATGCTTTCTGATCATCCCAATGGTATGCTCAATCAAAGACAGATGCTGGCAGGGTGCTTTCAAAATCTGTGCCAAAAGCATGCCAGGTGGGAGGTGGATTAAGACTTGTGATTGCCATTGGGCCTTAGCTAGCAATACATTTGATTTTCCCTGGTTTTCTAGAAATGTACCAAAAAACCCACTTGTGGCTGTAGATGTTTTATGATGATCGTGATGTCATTGCGAAACTGTAATTGCAGATTTTATCATGTTAATTAAAAAATACAGGCAAAGGTTGTTTTAGTATTGTTTTAAGCTTCAAATAAGAATTAGTTACTTTGATTGATGATGTACAGGGTGACCCAATAAATGCAACCCATGATGTCAATAATTTCATGAGGACTTTATTGGGTGGTCATCCTGTATTCTACCTTGAAAGCCATATACTAAGAACCCTTGGCGAGATAGTGCGTGTTCCGATTTGCGAGTTACTGTCTCTTCTGCAACAATCTCGTGTGGAATACGGATTCATTTAGGACATGACAATGCGAATATATTGTCAAAGGTTCTATTTTTGGGTGGTCAGCTTGTATATTCTACTTTTAAAGCCTGAGCCATATTCAGAAGGCTTTCAGAGTTGGCGAGATAGTGCTGTTCCGATCTGTTAGCTGTCCTCTTTCTGCAATATCGGGAATAAGGATTCATTATATAGGTTTGACGCTCTCCGAGGTTTAAGTGCAAAAATAGCGTGACAACGGAAAACTGCGCACGATTTTCATTGATGAATATAATGCCAGTTTTTCAAAGATAGTCCAGAGGGTAAACGTCCGTTTGGAGCAAAATCGTGCACTTTGTGATAGAAGTATAGTATTTGGTACATGCTTAATATGGACCACAACCAATTATTTCAAAAAGGGACCCCAGCTAGGTTTGACATGTGGCGGCCGTGGTGACCATTTTTCAAAATGGCTGCCAATTACATTTTCAATGTCTCATATTTTGGTTAATAACACTGATTTTTGTGTCTATACCCATGTTTTGAATGCCAAGTTATTCAAATATGACATTTTGTTTAAATATATTCTGTCAGTTATTTTATTTTCCAATATGGCCGCCAATTTGCACTAAAATTTACATTTTTCTTTATACCTAGCTCAAAATGATATTGACTAGATTTTGGTGTCTATACTTATGTTTTTAGGATCAAGAAATCCAAATATGAGGTACATGTTGAATATCGTGTCAGTCCTTGTGTTTTCCAATATGGCGGCCATTTTTAGTTAAAATCATGACCATTTACTTAAAGGGAATAGACTATTAACTTTTGAGATGTTATTAAAGCATTGTTAGATAATCGCACTTTATATACTTAACAAGATCCCTGTAATTGGTAAACTAAATGAAAAAAGACTGGAAGCCGCCATTTTCAAATAAAGTGTGAACCATGGTGACGTAAACTAGATTCTTGTATTGCAACATCAACACGGAGCTAAAATTGATCTAATAACAATGTATGCAGCTGAGTGTGTTGTACAATGATTGGAATGTGAACCGTGCATAACATACAGGGCAGGTCTGGTACATAATGTTGATTCACGCTGATTTCACCGCAGTACAAATATTTGGTACTAATGGCAACCCTTGAAGGTTGCTATTTTATGGCCACTATCAGTCATTTTTTTTTTCTTCAAATTTCTAAATGTCCATTTTGTCTCTAAATTGCTAGTGTTAGATCATATCAACTACTTATATTACAGTTCATTGTGGAAAACAGACACTAAAGCATTTAAGGGGGGTATGGGGTCTGCATTTGGTAAATAATTGTTCCATTTACGAAAATGAGATAATGCAATGGCTTAATTGTGTAGATTGTAATCTACAAAATGCTTTTTATTCGATCGCAATCGGACATTCGGTTCCCGAGATATGGCTGATCAAAGTGAAGCAGTGTACGCGAAATTTGCCAAAAACGCATCTAGTCTCCTATACTTTATCATGTGAAAAATTTAAATGGGTTATATTTAAGATATTTTAAAAGATATTATTTATACGCCATTTAACGCATTTATTTTGGCTAAGTCGAAGTAAATAAATACTTATATTATTTTGTCCATTATTTAAAGTAATTAAAAAAAACAGGCTGACATTTATTATCCCAAAAAATATTCTACTGCAAATAGCTTAGATTTAACACAGTTGAATTGGTTTCCACATCTTCCAGTGAACAATGTTAACCAGAATAACGAGTTTAACGTCGGTCCAGTGCGTCCAAGGGATATTCGTGCTATTGTTAACAAGAAAAACGCGACATCAGCCCCTGGGCCAGATGGCTTAATGTATGGTTTTATTAAAAAATTACCTAGT
>JAMKCH010006639.1:0-67596 GCA_023653785.1 Ophioderma brevispina | reverse complement strand
TGTCTGGTCATCTTTTTTTTCTGGACAAGGCCTGAATTTTTGTCTATATCGGCTCTGGCACCAAGTCATATGCTTTGAGCACACCGCCTGCTTACCCGCTCATAATCCCTACATCTGTCTAATGACATGGCCGCATATATTTCTCGGGCTTTACAATGAACACTGACTGTAGCAACCAGGTCCAAGACTCCTTGGGCTATTTCAAGCTATTGGCATTTTCCTCCAAGTTAAGAGTATTTGTCTACTTCTTTGTTTCCTGAAATTTTGAACGAGGCGAATATTTGTTCGCCGTAAAAATCAAACCAGAGGGCTTGGAAGAGTCTTACGAGCTAGCCTGATGTTTTCTAATTGTCTCACTCTAGTTTGAGCTCAAGCTCTTTTTGTTTTTAATCTGGCATTCCATTTCCTTTGTTCATTTCATTTTGCAATTTTCTTTTTCTAATTCTTGTCTTTCTCATTGCAATTCCATCTTTTTTTGTTGGGATCCTTTTTGCATTTGCATTTGCAAATTTTTCTTTTTCTTTCTAATTCAATGTCCTTTTCTCTAATTTCCTTTTGGATTTCAAGTTTACGGCATCACTTGTGCCCTGTTCCAGAACCTCTTCCTATCCTATCCATATCTGAACTATCCCAACATCTTCCTGGACACAACCTTTTCAATCAAATTATTTTGATGACTTGCTTTCTCATAGCAGGTTTTGCCTCAAGTCCTAAATGGCTTGGCTTATATCAATCAAACTCAGGCGTTCTCAGCATCATCAAACTTCTCCCAAGTTTTTTGTGCCCTATGAACAACTTCCTGGATCCAAACTCCGATCTTGATTGTACTCTACAACAATTAATATTGACTTGACCCAAACTACAAGTAGTACATGTAATACACACAAAAATTTTGTATGCTTAAAAATTGTGCACAATGTTTAACATATTAATCACACTTTAATGTGTAATTTCTAATTTCTGAACAATAAGGCTCAAATTTTATCCTTAAATTTCAATTCCCAAGGACGAGCCCCCACTTCTGTTATGACTCTCGTAGACGTCAAAGGTCAGAAATACCTTTCAACACAAAAAATGAGGCCTTGTGCACAAGTGATCTGAATTTATATAATAATAACAGATTCTTAATGATTTGTATTGTTCAATAATTTGGTATACATCCAAAGTACAATTATCTATACAATCAAAATTCACTAACAATTCTAATCTTACTCAGAGTTCAGTTGTCTCCATAAAAGTAACCGGTTTTGCATTCAACGATAATATGTCCTCACAGCGGAAGACTCCAAAAATGACAGCATGCAAAATTCGCACTTAAAAATCCTCGGGTAATATTCCATTGGAATCTTCTATAAGTCGAAGTTAACCTTTTGTCTAGCAGTTCAAGACGACGGGCTTTCCCCTCCTACGACGCCTTACTGTTCCAACAATAATAAATCCAGGCTATATACCACCATCAGTCTGTCGCTATGTCCTCATATAGGCACACAATTGGAATCCTCTTTGATTCCGAAACTGAAGCTCTTTCGAGCTTAAAAGACGACCACCAGACCATTTAGCTATCAACTCCGGCGACATCCAAAGTATTAAATCCTGTCACTACATCGGGTTAAACAGCTATAACTATACTGTTAGCTCCAGAGCTCTGGTAAATAGCTCCTTGATGTCAACAAGGCCCAGTCCTTCAGTCACAAGTATTATTTAACTTCTCAGACCTAGATTTCCCATTCTAACATAATCATTACATCATCATCATGCATAAAGCTAACCTGAATCACAATCACTTTTCCATATATAACTTTGGTGGGGAAATTCCATGATCTTACAATGTTTTATCGCAAAACAATAAACAGTTGATTCAGTTTTCTAAGTTTAGCATTCTTAAGCGGAGAATTCCCCACTTCCCTTATTGTGCATCTATCTAACAGGTGCATTATTGCTCAAACAACTCTAGGGAATCCCCTTTTTCTTCTCCTTTATAGTAAACAAATTGCTTTTCCTCCGTGGAACGTCTTTCTCAAATAAAAATTTAGAAAATATATTTTTAAAAGTTTAATACAGAAATGGGAGGCCATATCACAATATATTGTAAAGCAAATAAATATTCGTGAAGAAACCGAAAAACTAATGCTTTTGCTTTGAAAATGCATCACTTCACTGCTTGAAAGCCTGTAAATTCTCCAAGTAGGCGACTAATATCAAACAAATATTAACAAAATAATCAAATAAAACGTAATATATACATAAAACTATAATCATAAATAAAACATTCATATTGGACAGAAAAATGTGTAAAATATAGTTAGAAACGTTTTATTAATATTGTGAATTCACGTTGCGAAAATTCAAGAAATTATGGACATGTTTGGTGGAGTTCTTCATAGTTCTTAATAAATAGCGTCTAATAATCCATTTAGTCTAACTCCCATTTGTCTAATCCATTTCGTCTCATGTTTTATTTCGTGATCTTCGCACCTTACCTTTTGTTTTAGTTCATAAGATATCCCACAGAAGTTTTATTTATAAAGATGTTTCGGCAGGTTTCAGTTGATTCTGTGGTACAATTTTGATGTTAGCAGCAAATGACCCAGAGGCCTCTGTGGTACAATTCTGCCCAAAATACGAATTTCTTCGAGAGTAGCTGAGTCTTAGCTGAAATCTGTTAAAATTGAGGACACAGATCTCTGCTTAGACCAACGGTTCGTTTGATATAAATGATCCTTTTTTTAGGTAGTCGTGGGAGGACAGGTTATGGATCACAAAAATGCCCCCCCCGTTAAACACGCTTGGTTTTAGTTTCTATCCCTATAGCGTAAACGCAACGTAAGTGTAGTGTTCGAGTTAATCTAACTTATCGGCATATTGCCTGACTTTAAGTCTCTAAGGCTGACTCGAGATGTCCCAACAGTTGCGCCCTCAATTTTCAATAATTCGTGTTTTTTTTTGCGACACTAATGCTGGTCCACCTACTAATCACTCTGTGAAATAGCTACAACCTCACACGATGTCCTTCATAATTAGGAACATCACAACGTTTTGTTATCACGTATCCTACTTTAATATTATACACTAAATCTTTACAATAGTAAATCCAAGCGAACGTGATACTTACAAAACTTTTTGCCGCTCATAAGACCCTCATTTTCAGGCCGATTTTCAGTTCCTCAGACTCCCATTTTAAGCCTATTTAAGTTCCAAAGACCCCACCTTTTATGTAAGAATATGTTCTTGACCAAAATTTACAAAAAATTCTTCCAAATTTGATGAAAATCAAGCTCCAAAACCCTTGTTATGACAAGAAACTACCCAAATTCAGTTCCACAGACCCTTATTTTATATCCCCAAATCAGTTCCGCAGCCCCCAAGTTTGAAAATCTGGGTGGCACACACCTACCCAAAATATGCTCGAGTAGCCTCCTCGAGTTTTGAAGGAGGCGTTTGTATCCACAGAATCAATAACATATCAGAGGCCAAACTGGATATGTTTTACGTTTACCGTCTGGGCCTATACCATGCACGCAGGCGCGAATAAAAAAAATGTGCATGAAAAAACACAAAATTTGACCCTGACCTGTTTACTCAACTGTAACGCAGTTGATGTTTTCAAGATCTGCATATTTTCGACTTTCTATGCTGAAAAAATGAAGGAATTTGGTGAAGAAATGAGGTAGATATGAAAGATTTTCGCGGCTGATCCATTTTTACCCCATTCCAATGTAATTTACACAGTTAAGCTGGGTTTTAGTTTCATTATTTTGTCTGAATATGGTGACAAATCTTTCTGGATCAGCCGTGAAAATCTTTCATATCTACCTCATTTCTTCACCAAATTACGTCATTTTTTCAGCATTGAAAGTCGAAAATATATGCAAATCATGAAACCATCAACTGCGTCACAGTTGAGTAAATAGGTCAGGGTCAAATTTTGTGTTTTCATGCACAATTTTTTTTTATTCACTCTGTATAGTTTATGGAGATATTTACAAGTCGTGTATGTGTATTGTTCTATAGATGTGAATGATTTTAATTGTATTTTTGATCACATTTGTTGCCATAAGATATTTTTAAATAACCACTTTAATTACCGTCATTAAATCTTCACTCGTGTCCGATTCGCTCTCGCTTGTCAGAATCCTCTGCTATTTCAATAAAACTTGTTCATTTAATGTCCAGATGCTCCTTTTATCCAGATAAGAGCTCTCCACATTAACAATAACGCTAACCAACCAGATAAAAAAAAAAAAAAACGGATGCAGCGATTTGCTGATCCCGAAACGAAGCACATAGGCCTTGGCACGATAAATCGCCGGGCCGGGTCCAGTGACACCTAGTACAACGGAGTCATACTGTAATTTCGGGCACGCTCAGACGAGTCATTATCATCTTTTGCATTTCACACTTTACGAATCACCGCTCATGGCCACGACCACCAATGTCAAACCACGACGTAAAGGTTCCCTGTACTAAGTGACAACCGCCGTAGCGTGAATTATCCCCGTCATAGAGGGGGCCCGAAGGGCGCGCCCCTGTACTAGACCAACCCTAATTTCATTTTCCGATTTTTCTTTTTCCTCTCTTCACTTTTCACTCACTTTATATTCACCGGGAAGATGGGTCGTTAAGGTTATGGATGTGTCTCACTGCATTTTGTCCAGTCAGAAGTTGTAATTTGTTCCACTTTCTTAACACTTAGCGGACGAGGGGAGTTCCTAGGCGACCCTCAAACTACATTTTTCCAGTTTTACGACTAACGATACATTTTTTTCCGACTCATATTTTTGGTATTTGTTTAACTTTTGGATAACGCCATCTCTTCATGAAACAATATAAATGATTTCGCCCCGTTTATTAAAATCCTTATCGACCCCCGTTAATTATCCACCAACGGAGTGTCAGTAAACATTCATTATTAAAACAAGTAATTAAAACTAGTTCCACTGAAGTAACTTATACCAAATAAATATTTCCAAACTCATAGCGTATTTATCACCGGTTACTCTAGTGTGATCTAATACAACCTGGTAAGTCGATTCCAAATATCCAGAAAATCCGGGTTAAAAAATGTGGTCCCTTCTTTCTGGAATGTCCTCGTGTCACTTTTAATAATTAACTGGTTATTACACGGCAAATAGCAATTTATAACTAATACATCCCTATCAAGTTAAACTTGCACCCCTGCCAATATGCAAGAGGTAAGACTTTGCTGAAACCCATTATATTATAAATCGGCAATTTTGTGTTTTACAAAATATGATTATATTATCACGTCTCTACGCCCTTTCATTCTGGCACGTTTAGTGCAGGCTTGATAATTTATTAGGCCTAAAGATGAAAATAACTTGTTATTTTGATTGCTTTTGTAAGATACGGATGATTGGATATTGGTTACTGGTGGGTCTATCATGTACTTGTTGTGCACCACTTGATCGGTGCAACTCGAGAGGTCCGCGGTCCTTGCTCCATTGATGGCTTGTTGTTGTCTGCTGTGTGTGTTTTTCCCAGATCACATTAATTGATTGGGTTATTTTATTATTTTAATTTAGGATTGTTGTCTATATGCATATGCATTGATTCCCTCTTACTTAGTGTGTGAGAGTATTCAATTGTATTAATGCACTGATAATAACAATATCTGTCCCGTAATTCCTATAAAACATTTACACCCACTGAGGACAAAGACATGATCTGTAGACATTACTAATAAGATTGTAACTCGGGTGGTTCGAGGTCTAATTTTCAGTTTTTCACAGATTCCAGTTTAGCTTGATGTAGTTATTATTAAAATCCCTCGATAGCTAAATAAGAGTTAATAAAACGTAAAGGGCAGAGGTTATTCACCCAGAAGGAAAAAGGCAATGAAGAGAAGGAAACTTGGAAACATTCCACCAACACAACATGCACTAGCGAATCATCTATGTGAGTAGGGGATACATGGCAGGGTATGTATGGGATCAAACAATAAGCGGAGTTCGATAATTCAGGCACTGCTGTGGCTACAATTAAGCAAACAAACAATGTTTCAGTACACGATTGACCTCGTGTTCCCATCCCCAGAATCCTTGAATTTTATTGTTGATGAGATGAAATCACGGAGGTCCAATAGGGGATATGAAACAACCATTAGTACATGAATTATCGAACTTCAAGTCTCAAGTATTATCAAAACAAGCACCAGAGTTGCTAAATCCACTAGGGAAATTTTCGAATCGTCCAATGTATAGTGGGTATGAAATGGATGACTCTTTCGGCCTGCTGGATCTGTGGATGCAGAGGGCAGAAAAATGGGAGGACAGGCTTTACATGCGCAACACTGCAAGTGCAATGGATTTGTGAATGAACATTCTTGAACACAACTTGAGTTTGTTAACATGCATGAGTTTGACTGTTGTATAATGAATAATGGAATAGATACAAAAAAGGGGGTATATCAATATTTTTTCTCGCGATATTGGTTTTAGACAATGTTTAGACATAATTCAATATTTAGTGATATGTTTGGACATACTAGTATGTCTACATTTCAGACAAATTAATTAAAAAATAGAGACCTACAGATGTTGCCATTGTCAAATTGCGTGGTGACATCAGCATGAATCGGCTCTTGTGTCCTGTACCAGACCTGCCCTGCATGTTTCGCATGGTTCACTTTCCAATCATTGTATAGCACACTCGCTATTCAATCGGGTTTGAGATCATGTTGTAATACAGGAACATATAGTTGAAGTCGCTGAGGTCCAAACTTTATTTGAATTGGTGCCTTCCAGGCGTATTTTTTTTATTTAATTCACTAATTACAGGGGTCTTGTTAAGTATATACATAGTGCAATTATCTAACAAAATGCCTTCATAACATCTGCAAAAAAAATAATGGACAGGCTATTTTGCCTTTAAGAAAACGCCCGAGGAGGGCGCCCTCAATTTTCAAACAAATTGTGTTTTTCATGTACACAATGCCTGTCCATACACTAATCACTGTGTGAAATAGGTGAGCTCAAATCAAAGTCCATTATATAAAATCGCAACATTGTTATAAAATTCTGGATCCGGAAATTTTATTATACACAGTATATTATGGCTCTGTTATACTACACATAGATGTTTACCGCATCAAAACGAAAAATCCGATTAATCTCAAAATTTGGAATTGTGTATTTTATGTGACTATCTTTAGTTCTAGTTGAATGTTTTTAATTAATACACGAAAAAGTTATATTTCAAAATCTCTGAGTCAGTCTTTAAATGAAAGAAGACATAATTAACAGGGTCGGACTGGTCATAGTCGTGCCGGGCATTTCCCGATGGGCCACGCGGTTTTTGGCCGTTTGAGCCCCAAATGGGCCGGATAAACAACCAAATGTATTTCAGGACGTGTTCTTTTTTGCTCAATTAGTAGTCCTATTGGCCTAACTTTCCATTTTAGGTAAATATCATTTAACGAGAGGTACTCATCCCCTATATCCCTAACGTCTCTTAACTGCATTTTTTTGCACTTTTCCAAAATTACGGAGCGGACCCCTGCCTCGTTTTAGGGGGAAATCTCCCCTAGATCTAACGAGAAAAATAATGCTACCTCCTTGTTGCGGTGATCGTCAGGTTGGTAGTCATTTTCCTCTAGGGACGTTAGGTATATTGGCGATAGGCTTTAAGAAATATTCACTCACTAATACGAAAGACCAAATAAGGGCTTGCAACAAATATTTATCCTTAAGGGACGGATACCATCCCAAAGTTAACATTGTCAACTCCGTACCATTTAGAATAGAGTCGCATCTTAAATTCACATGAGAAAGAATAACCTGTTGGGTAACCTTCGGTGACAATGACAATAGGGTTTTCATAACACCCTATTTTTAAGCACTAAAAAACTCATCACATCCCCATAATTAGCCAGAATCGAACAACAACGCTAAACCTATAGTGATCTTTTGTGTATCTGCTCTGGCTGGTAGGGGGCAATTTTGGTTTGGGTAGGTTCATGCCTCCGAAAATATCAGACAATTTTGAAAAAGCAACCCATTTCTATACCAAAATTGGCATGCAAAGAGAGAAGGCCGAAAATGAGATCCATATTTGCGGCACGTGCCCGTATAGTCATTTATGTTGACTACCGCCTCCACCGGTGACCAATATAATGTGTGATTTTATTGAATATGTTCGGAAATTCAAATTCAATTATCAATGTGTAGGCTATAATGCAGCAGTAGAAATCTCGCAGTTATCATTTAATATTTACATAGGCAGTTCTATAGGGCCGAATCTGGAATCAATCTGCATAAGATATATTTGTACGTGTACTTCGGTCATTGTTTGCGTTTCATCACTTGGCGAAATCAAGCAGAACCAGTTCTTGTACATGTAAAACACTACGCATATGGACTGGACGAGATGGTACGTGTTCTGGACAGTAAAATTTTAATGAATGGGCCACGTATTGTCGAGGTCATGCTTTATTCCATACAGCCAATGGAAACTGCACAGGCCTGGGACATCAAATATTGAGGAAACACAAATTTCTTACAGCGGGTTTTATGAACATGAATGATAACCTCTTCAAAATGTGTAAGCTATCATTTAATGTTATAGAGGGCATGGAAAATGAAGTCTTTGGAACAGAGATTGACCACGATTTGAAAGGTCCTTGATCGCTATAAGGAATTCGGACCTACCGAACAGCTGACATGAAAGGGTTTAAAGCGGTTCACATGTCCACGTATTCTTTTTTCAAAGGCAATACCCCACCTTCTGGAAGAGTGTGCTAAATAAATGCCTTGGAAGTAAATCGAAGTACAACTTGACTGAATGTCGTTTTCAGTGGCTCAATAACTGCTATGAGCTGCAGTAGTAAAACATTCTTACTATTGTAAACATTTACACATTTACTGATCCGACAATTAAAACTCTGAAAAAAACATCATGGAACTGGATGACTTGAAGTATTCAGACACGGCAGATGACTCAAGTACTTCAGCAGAAATTAATGCAGACGAAAGAGAGGCTACGAAGGAAGAGGCTGAGGCTCCGCTGCTAACACCAACCAGCAAGTCATGTATAGCTAACTCCAACGTACATTCTTCCTCAACTTCAACAATACGACCACCGCCGAGTAGAGGGAGGCACTATAAAAACTTATTTGGTCTTGTCATAGCTTTCATGCTTAGCTTTACAGCTTATGGATCTCTTCAGAATTTACAGAGTAGCTTGAACTATGTCGAGGGACTCGGCTTAGCCTCTCTGAGTGTCATTTACGGTTGCTTTATGGTATCGTGTTTATTAGCGCCTTCAATTATAAGAAATTTAGGAACAAAATGGACCGTAGTAACATGCTGATGTGCTACACGTTTTACACCGCAGCTAATTTCTATCCCAAATTTTACACACTAATTCCGACTGCGGCTCTATTAGGATTTGCGGCCGCGCCACTGTGGGCCGCACAAGGCACCTACTTGACCACTCTCGCCATGAATCTTGCAGGTGTTGTGAATGACGTGCCAGAAACCGTCATAAATCAATTCAATGGAATTTTTTTTCCTTTTTTTCAAATCTAATCAAATTGGGGGAATCTACTCTCGTCAGTTATATTTTCTGTAAACGTAACAAGAGAAGAGCCACTAAATGAAACAGCTCTGTGAAAATGTGGTCGTAACGGGACGGGTAAAGAAGGAATGAACTACGATGATCCAGGAGAAAAGAAAACACAACTCTTTATAGGATTTTACCTCGCCTTTGGGTTACTCGGTGGAATTGTAGCACTTATATTTATGGACAAAGTACGCTCGAATTATCCCCAATTACCAGATTCAAAATATCTTGCAGATCATCTGCTAGAAGTCGTCCGTTTGATGTTTACGCCTTGCATTAGCTTGCTTATTCAGCTAATGATTTACAGTGGAGTTGAACAGGCATATCTATCTGGAGATTTTACAAAGGTATAACAACATCATTTGCTCACTCACTCATTAATGTTCTGTTAATTAGCCCTGTGTAAAGTATCATCTTCTGCTTCATTGAAACTAGCACACGTATCATTCGCTCGCTCAATTATTAATGTTCTGTTAATTAGCCCTATGTAACATTACGTATCATATTCTGCTTCGTTGAAACTAGCACACGTATAAACGAAGTGTTTAGGAGAAGGTAATACACCATCATTTTTGAATGTTTTAAAGCTACAGACTGTCCCAAAAAAACTATACAATCAAACTTAAAATTATTAAAAATATAAGCTGTGTATTTCTGCGAGATATTTTTAATTTATTTGTAAGACGAAATCCTAAGTTAAATCCTCGCTTTTATTCCATCCAAATTGATTGACCCTAACCCGAGATATTGAACACAAAGGATAAAATACCACTTGGGCCAGTTTCACTTGAAGATTCAAGAAACTAAAGGTATAAGGCGTGTAGCATCATTGTGGGATTAAACCGTTTTCAAACAAAAGAATATTGTACAGATCAGAGTGAATGTATCAGCATGCATTGAACTAATCAATATATTATTTTTCAAACAGTGAAAGCGCCAGAAATTATGTTGTGGGGGAATGGGGGACTCACTCTCAAGGGGACAATAATCATGAAATTCATAGAAATTTTGGGAATTTGACTGCTGAAACTAATGGAGCAGCCATAAGTCTCTGTTGGGGGACAACAGAGAGGACAACGTTCTAATGTGGAGGGACAATTTACCCTTCCCCTATTCCCCACTGCCTCCAGGATGGCAGGAATATAATGAAGAAAGCAGTGTTGAACATAGAACAAAAGAGAAAGGATGGTTGGTGTTAAAAGGTCTCAATTTATTTTCAACAATTAAGGTTGTTTTTATGGTTCTACCTTCTGCTGAAACCTGGAGAAAGGCTCAGACAGCAAAACTGTTTGGAATTGAATTTTCCAATTTATTGGCAATTATGACATTATAAATTTATAAATTATGTTATTTCACTAGAAGTAGCACTTAATACCTATTTTTTATTTGAATTTCCAATAAAGGGTGTCTTGAAGTTGATTTTCAATGACAACTGTGTTGATATCAGGATAGCCGAAACTGGCCCAACGGGTTTTTCAAGTGTCTCAGATAATTGGCCATAACTACTGAACCAGATCCCCAAATTACACCAACTAAAAATCTCATGAAAGCTGGGACATTCCTAAAAAGAATCAGCTAAATTCCAGTTGAGATGAACTTAAATTTTTGGCCAAAAAAATTAATCTTTGATTGTATAGTTTTTTGGGGGACAGTCTGTATGTATAGAGTTTTCAGGGCTATAAATGGAAATTTGAAACGCAATATTTAGGATAACATTAGAATTTAGAATTTTATCTTGTTGGAAATTTTCTATTTCGTAGTATAGTGCAATCTACCCAGAAACAAAACTGATATGAATTGCTATTGTGATGTTAAAGCAGGACAATATAGTTTAATGATGGTAAGATACGAACAACATGAAGCGAACCCTTGTATCGCCCAATGAATTGGATTTGGCATACTCCCTCCATGTCGTTAAATTTATATCCACATCCGAATGAATAAAATGGGGAGCATATCCGATGAATCGAGTATAATCCCGAAACACAGTTTTACAGTGATGCCGCTCTTATTATTATTATTATTAACATAAATAATGCATAAACGTATTTATAAATAGCGTTTTTTCACAGATGAAAGCGTTTAACAATACAATATTACAATAATCAAAACAGATGGATCACAGGTTGGATCTTTAATTGTTTTCCTTTTAAAACCCTGAAGTGACGGCCCTCTGATGGAAGTGGGAACCGAGTTACAGAGGTTGCTAAATGTATATACTATCGGAGCATAATTACCGATTTGTTAATTTCTATTGTTTTATTGCCAAAGCTAAATGAATACAGTGCCTGTATAACACACTAAAAACAACGTGGTCATTTTCCGGGGTCAGTAGTCAACTATGCACACTGCTACGAAAAAAGTGGTCAAATTTTGACCACGAAAAGGGTCAAAGTTGACCCCGGAAAATGACCACGTTGTTTTTAGTGTGTACCCCGCCGACCTATCCGTGTTTTTATGTGGCGACCTGTATTGCCAAACATACAATAATTATTTGCATTGTAAAGGAATGTTCTACGTATGATTTCGCCTGGATATTTAATGTGCGTTGTATTTAAAAGCACACGCTTGGTGTGAGGTTAACATTATGACCAATATCTAAACACAAGGTGTTTATTCCACACGAGTGTAGGTGTTTAAAAGCAGTTGCGTAACGGGCCTGCCCGCTCTAAGGGGGCAAATTTCCCCGTCTTAGGGGGTCAAAAGGCCAATTTTTCCCGGTCAGAGGGCTGATTTAGCATGATTTTTGCAATTTTTTCCCGGCCAAAGTCGTCGGGGGGGGGGGGGGGGGGCAACCTGTTTAAAAGTGATCCAAAATAATATTGTACTAAAAAGAAAGGGAAACACCCATTGCGTAATAGTTTGGATTAATTTGTTAAGAAGTTTTGCGTACCTTTTTATTTCAGTCATTTGTGAGTTGTACAATTGGCATAGAGCGAGTTGGTTATATAATGATTGTCTACGGAGTCACGGACGCACGGTTATCTTTCGTCATTGGTGTATAGAAGTTACGTTGGCAGTCAAATCATTTTAACTGCAGGGGGTGTTGTCAATTCTTCGTTATTATTTGGATGCTGTATGGAGGGCACAAGTGGGCGCAACCCAAGCTACAATTCTATTTAATGGCTGTAGGTTGGGGGTTTTCAGAGGCAGGTTGGCCCAAACAAATGCATGTGAGGTACACTTTATGGAAAAATAGTCCACAAAAATCATTGTGACCAAGTAGTAATGTTCACAGACATCCAATTACGATACATAGGAATTTAAAATAATCGATAAACTGAAACCATACTTCAAATGTGACGAGCTTATATTTAACATGTTGTTGTGTTGTACGTGTTTCTGAACTGAACATGCAAATTTTGATTTACCTTAAATCTTGCAACCAAACCACTAAAAAAAAAACGGACAGAAGAAAATACAAAATTCCATTGCTTGGCGAGCGGGCCAAACTCTGCTCCATAGAATTAGGGACACAGGTAACAATACTTAAAGGCACTGCTTGGGGGATCGTTAAATGAGAAAAAAAATCATCTTACATGCAAATAGAGTTTTGAGTATTAAGTACATTCTGCTCTTAATTGCTTTTTGTCTCGTCAAATCTATTGTGGATTCCAACGTTACCGTCAATGTAAGTTAACCAATTTGCCAAAATGTAATCTCAAAACAATAAGAAACAAGTACAAACAAATTCAAAAGTTCGGAATTTCTTGTGTGATTATTGTTTTTAACCAGTTCTTTTAAACAATTTTCCCTAACGTCTGAAAGGTGGGACATATTTAAAGCTATAGGACTTCAACCATTTTGTAAATGTAGCAATTTATCCATTAGTAATTTAAAATTTAAATAATATTGCAATTTATGTTATGTACTCTAAAAGTGACAGGCAATATGTATCGACTAGGCGGTTCCCGGGTTCGCGATCACTGGGTTTTCGCGATCACCCTGGCACTGAATGACCCTAAGGTTTCGCAGTGCCTTTGACCGGTATGACCCCTAATGACCTTGTGGTTGACATTTAAAATTTCGCATCACCATAGACCCCACCCGCCAAGTGTCAATGTCCATACACTAAAGTTTACCCCACTTGACCTTGAAAGACCCCTGTGATGACCCTTGTCGTGACCTTCAAAAATTTGCCGGCATCAACAATCGACCGCCCCACCAAAGTTTCGTCTGGATACACGAAAGCTTACCCCTTTGACCCTCCCTTGACCTTGCATGACCCCTTAATGACCTTGTCTGACCTTCACTAATTTTTGCGTCAAAAATCGACCCCCCACCCTCAAGTTCCATGTCCATACACCCAAAGTTACCCAATTTGACCCATTTGCCCTTGAATGACCCCGTGAGGACCCTTTGATCACTCACCCAATATAACCTCAGTCTTCGGTCGGTCAAGGGGAACCCAACCACCAAGGTTAAGAACGCGTGACCCCCGGTCTCCGAGAAACAACGTTTAACCGCATTTGACCTTGAATGACCCTTACTGACCTTGTCATGACCTTCAAAATTCTCATCCCAGAAATCAACCCACCCCCAGTTTCATGTCCTCATACACCAACTTTTACCCCATTTGACCTCAATTGACCTTGAACTGACCCCCGTTGACCTTTGAATACACTAACCAATACAAACCGGGGTCTTCGGAAGGTCATGGGCTACCCAACCACACCAAGTGTCAGGAACGTGCGAAACCCTCGGCCTCTGAGAAAATAGACACGGTCATTGTGACCATTTGAACCTCTTTTGACCTTGAATGACCCCCGATAACCTTTGTCCACTAACCATACAAACTCGGTGCTCGGAAGGTCAAGGGGCCCCCGCCCTACCATTTTCAAGAACGCGCGAACCCCTGGTCTCCGAAAATAGACCGCGGTCCAGACAGACAGACCACACCCGCAGACCACCGTCTAATAATATAGATAAAAAAACGACATGACAGATGGTTCATAAATTTGCAAGAGGTTAGATCTAATATCGCTCATTAAACAACTGTGTTGAAAAATTCAAGTTTGGCCCCCCCTCGTTTCATCAACATTTTCTTATTGGATGCTTTCTGGTTAACATGGCAACCATATCCACAAATGTAGTTTTATTTGAATTTTACAAATAGTTCAATGTCGCTTTACAGTTCCGTGCCTGTAAGTTCTAAAGGTATTGAGAAGTGTCTGTGTAAATAGCCAATGAGACGACCCCATCTGTTGTCCATAGCAACATGATATTTGAGCAATTATTTTTCCCGAATTCAATAAGTTGTCTATCCAATGATACCTATTTAGTAACGTATGATGTTATTAAAGAGTTGAAAATTATTTTCAAACATGCGGTTTGGGTTTTTCTTTACCCAGAAGCAGTGCCTAAGTCAGTGATACTATATAAAAAAATCAATCTTTGTAAAGACGGAGACGAGGCCTATGGATCACGAAATGCTCCTCTTGCCCTCTTTTGGATTGTCTGTTAGCATAATTAAAATAGTAATAAAAGAGAGATCAAAACGTTCTGACATTTCGAATATTGTACGGTTCAAAGCTCGTGGCCCTTTATAATACTGAAAAAAATTGACCTTTTAAAAACGAGCACTCTACTAACAGATAAAACACACTATACATAATTATTTAGACACAATACATTATGGTACCCTCTCATAATGGAATTTGGTAATATTTGAAAACAGTTTTGAAGCTTGTCGTTTTGAGCATTTTCGTCCTCGGCAAGACTTGGCAATAACCTCCTGTGAATAGTAATAGTCGCCACAATGAGCATTACTTATTCCTGCGTTTGAATACTGACCTACACCTGTATAGCGGTTCTGAGTCGACGATTGGAACAACAGGAAGTTTCTTTTCGCCTTAGCACTATGGCTTGAAACAATGCTTACACCTGCTGATGCACATTATTCCACACACAATGTTCTGATGTGTTATACAAAAGTCCTTTAACTTTGACAATAAAGTGAAGCCACATTGTGCAGGTCAATGCAACTTCCTGTTGTTTCACTCGGCGACCATTCAACTGTGCGGCCTCCGGCTATCCATTTGTAGAGGTCAGTGGTTTGAATTGGTCTGAATTGTCACATAGGCACATTTTGAAAGCACACTCGGAAAACGTTGCTTTTGAAGTGCATACTATACCGTTGATTGTGTGAAGCATGGATTCCCCAGTAAGCATATCAGTGATTTTGCTAAATCAAAACCGAAAATCCATCACAAATCAGATTTTTGCATTTTGTACAAGCATTAGAGCTTACATACCTGGCAACGATAAGACCCGAAGTAACCTAATTAAGACAAAATCGGAAATTAGTCAATTACTGTCCGTTCGGACTCTTACTACAACACGTAATTGAATGGAGATGCCTATCTTTGAACACTGTCCGTTTTTTCCTTCCTTTCTGTAAAATTTTCAGTTGGAAAAAGTAACTTAAGATAATTCCACAGACTTAATCCTCACTTTTAGTATTCCCAATTAACAGATTTTGACTCTTTCGGATAATCACTGATAGTGTCTTTAACAAAATGATGTCATTGTGCCGAATTACCTCACCGAAGATTTTTTTGCCTGTCTTGCTGATTTTGCTCAATTTTCGACTAAAATTAATTGGTTTTCAAATATCCGCAACATAACTGCATAAGATGTGTATAGTTCTCGTTATGTCTAAGCACCGTGGCATTAACAACTTTTTATTGATCGGTTACATCATTAATACTAACAGATTAAGTAGTATCATCAGCTTACAATAAAAATTTCTGTATTGTATGTCTTGTCACGGACACTGTATCCACGACGTGAACATCTCCAACCTTAAAATTGACTGAAAACATTCACTGAGGATGACACAGTACTTTGTCTCATTGTACCTGTGTTTTCATTATGCAAAACAAATTCATCAAAAATGACAGAAGGGATCTTACGACCTTTAAAAACTACCTTAATGTTCTTGCTTCGCCTATTGTTGTTTCGCTTTCCCTTTGTTAAAATGGCTCTGTACCTCAACAAAATATATTGCAATCACATTGATTAAAATTATGTGTGATTTTTTTACCGGGCTATTCATGGAGTCCTAATGCCTCAATCCCAGGAAGCAGCGTTCGCTAACTTCAAATCTAGCCTCTGTTGGTTGGTAGTGTCTTTTATTCTCAGCATTCACAAACAGTGTATTGGTTTCTATACAAACTCGTTGCACTATTGATTTATTGTTAATCTCTATGATATTATACTACATAGCTAGTGTGTAATTCTAAAAGAAGGCCTTGTGATCTTTTACCAATATAGTTATTTAAATGTGCAAGAATAAGATTCAGTAGGCAATGTCCCAACCTTTATAGAACTAGTTGAACTCTTCATTAACTGAGAGAAACATGCCTTTTGGCGACAGGCATGGACGATTCTGCAAGGACGCGGCTCTGCCTACACTACCCTCAAACTATTTTGTATTAAGTTATTGGAAGACGGTTTTATTGTAATTTTCAATCATTGAAAAGCTGTTATCTCTATTTATTTGTGAAACTTAACACTTAACTACCTGCCATAAAGGGGAGGGTCTTAGGTGGGCCCCCCTTTATTTTTTTTTCGGCCGGCGTTTTTTTTTACGCTGCACTATATTGGTGTATTTGGTGTAATTTTGTTGTATTTGTCTCACACTTTTAGTTGAGCTTGCATTGACGAAAAGAAAATTCAAATCCATCGCGTCGTTTTTTTGCGTTAATTAGCATGGATCTCTAGGAGCCCTCCCTAACGGAAGTGCCCATGACAAAAATGAAAACTTCATAATACATACACCAAGGACATAAACAAGTAAATAATTAATAAAAAATTCTTGAAAGTATAGTAGGCCATTGGTGCCATAATATTTTATATCACATCAGATAGCGGTTTACTGTAGAAACCTTTTTTAAATTATAACAGTCACCATAAAAAATATAAAATGGCATGATACATTTATATTTGTGCTTTAATATGTAAATGTGTTCATTCTTAATTAAAGCAATCAGCACAGGGAAGCAGGTGAATCAATGCCGTAAAAATGCAGAGACTAATTAGGGTCTTTTAAAACAGCTCCCATTTTGGACGGCAAATAAAATTTATTCTTTATTGATTGATGTCTTGAAGCCTTCTAACATGTGGTGGATTTCTCCAAAAAATCCATTAGGAAGTGGTTATATAATGCCTGGCTCCCTAAGAACCCCCCTTATGCACTAACGGAAGTGCAAACCCCTTATGCAGTAATGTTCAAATTATTTCTAGATATTTAGACTGATTTTTACTACTTACGTAACTGATTCTGTCGTTTATATCCCTAACGTACGTCCCTAGAGGAAAACTCTGACCGATCACACCGACAAAAAAGGAGCCACAGGGATCCCTATTTTTCTGCGTGATGAAGTTGCCAAGTTCCGTGTTCGATATATTGCCAATTTCCCCAACCCAAGGCAGGGGTCCGCTCCGACGATTTTTTTTTCACCACCACAACGTGCATTTAAAGAGGTAAGGGACGTTAGGGATAATAGATGTATAACTATGTATATCGGATAATGACTTACCAATATGACGTTCACCGCAAAAAAGGGAGGTCCCCCGGTAGCGTGATTTTTTGTTAGATTATAGGGGAAAGGTCCGCTCCGTGATTTAGAAAAGCAATAAAATGCAGGTAACCATGGTAACGGACGTAGGATAGAGTTCTGTGGTATGGACTTAGAGGCAGTTGAAAGGTGGGTGACAAGATCCGAAAATTCCCCCCACCCCCCCCACTTATTCATCAAAATTTGAATTTGTTGGTATTTAGTTTCAGCAGCAGTAGCATAGTAGTAGTATTAGTCGTCGTCGTCGTCCGCAAAAACGGCGGGATTTAACACAATTCAAATTTGTTGTCTCCACATCAAGACGTTTTGTTTGATATGCTTCCATTGAGGGAGAAAAACCACATTACGATATAATCGGAACAATGTCGATTCACCCACCTTCAACTGGTCGGCAACAAATTGTAGCCATAAATGGTGTTTTACCTAACCACGTAATATTGAGTGTGGGGTGCTCCAAGACTGCATATATTGGCCCTTTATTTGTTTTGTTACATTCACTGAATGGCCATTGGCATCAACTCCCTTTGCAAAGTCCTGTATGCGGATGACAGCAATATCTGCTCTCCTTTTGTCTCGAGATTCGTATTAGATAGTGTACAAGGGCCTGATAATAACTTGTCCCTTCACCCAGGGCCGTACGCAGGATTGGGGGGTCCGGACTTCGAAAAAAAGGGTCCGGCTTGTTTTGTAAAGTGAAAACCTAACCCCCTAAAATGGTCTTTTGGACTTCTTGAACAGTTCATCCACCAAAAGTGGATTTTTTCTTGTCATAATTGTTCTAAATTTTTGACCCCTTTTTTCAGCCAAAAATAATGGGACCCTTTGCCCCTTGGGTCTGCCTTCACCTTTGCAAAACCGAGGTGTATTTTATTTTGCATTTTAGCCCCAATCGGCGAATAATAATCACTTCATGGTTGAATGCAACTCGACTGGACAAGGTGTATATCAGGGGAAGATACTGGCAATGGAGCCGCCAAAAGGCACTACAGACAAGGCGCCATATTTTTACGATCCGATTAAATTTACAAGTTCGCCTTGTTACTTTTTACATTCAGAAGTATTGGTTGTTCTAAGTAAGAAATTAAAGGGTTGGCCGTTGAATGTAGTGGTGAGAAATAAGTGTCCGAGGTCAGCAAAAACTAAATAATGGGCGAGGCGACAGCCGGAGCCCATGATTTGACAGGTTTCTGCGGCTCCCCTGAGGATAATTATGAGTCATAGCTGACCACTGAAACCCTTTCTTTCTCTTCGTCTCCCTTAAACAGCTTCTTTACTTAGCAACTGCCCTTGGGCCCCAGTATGCAGAAACGAGGCAGTAAACTGACCAATCAGAATGCTGCATTCAATAAGGGGCAGCCGAGGTAATAGAATATGCAATATACTTGAATGTGGGTGTTTGAATTTTCTTTGTGGGTGGGGAAAATACTATTACACCAGGCTTCTTTATGATGGTCATTTTGAAGTCCTCTCGGTAACATGAAAGGTCCCACTGCAAACAAGTTTTTGATGCTCATCAAAGCGTTGTATTCATCTTGTTTATGAATGATATGCGTGATTTGCTTATATTTTAAGCATGGCTTTTATAGTTATCTATGATGATATGTTGATGATATAGCTTTTGATTGGCGTCATCATAAAGTTATTTCATCTGTTTTAGTAATTGCATCTTGTATATTTTATCGATGTCTGTTGATGTATGGTTTTTGAATGCTTGATTGATTGTGTTTTTCTGAAACTTGATCTTTTATCATCCACTTTCATCATGATCTTGTTCTGTGCCATTTTTTTGTTCACCATATAAATCTGGTGTGAAAGCAAACGATAGAATAGGAGCAGACACCGACCATGGATAGGTGTTTCCTTGTCCAATTGTTCATCATGACTCATACCCATTTTCAAGAAAAGCATTTTCTATTGTCCCCACTTTTCATGGGGATAACGGTTATGTGTACCCTAACTAAAATGCTATTAAAAAACGTGTTGTCAGTTCAGCCGTTTTTAAAACAATGTTTAAACTTTAACCAGCTTTTAAACATCATTTTACAGTGCACATGTTTCTTGTTCTTAAGCCCGGCTGCGACGGAACGATTTTCAAAGTGGATGGGCGTCCACTTCACACTTTATCTGAGCGGAGCAATTTCATTACTTTACTATCGTTTTTTTCGTGCAGCTATGACAAGCCTTTAAGCATGAAAAGTGGGGCCAGGCCCTCCACGTTCAAAAGTGTAGGGCCATTGAACCCCTCCCCCGGTCCGCTTCTCTTTACCTATGCCGCCGCCTCTTCTGTATTCTTTTACAGGGTTCACCTTGGTAGTTAGGCTCGAACTGGTATTTGAAATAATTGATAGAGCGTGGATAATGCATTCCTTCTGCCGGTCCTTGTTTGGTGGTCGGGGCGCCTGCTCGAACTGTCATGTCCGTTCTCCACTCATTTCGATCAGGCACGTCCGCGACCCTCTCCCAGCCCAATATGGCGCACCCCGCGCACAAAACCTGCCTTCATGCCCCCGACTGTAGCCACAATTCTTGGCAAAGTATAGGTCATTGATGATCCATGTGTCGGTTTGTTAGTACATTTGTGGCTTTTGAGAAAAAGCACAAGGAAGTGAAGTTGGAGATCTTGGGTGTAGTGAAACCAGCCGCGCACCCTAAGCACAACATCATGGTTCAGAGCAATCACCTTTATGTTAAAGTGTTGATCCAACCGATTACAGACCATATTTTTTTCTCTGTTTCATAGGGAAGGCAATATCACCAATTACTTAATTCCAAATTCATTTGAAGTGAACCAGCAGACATACTCGTTTAAAATGTGAGCGGTTAATGAGTGTATTAAAATAGTCCATAAAGAAGTACCCTACAAAATATTTCCGGTTACCGTATAAACAAACAATATTTTAGCTTGGGTATCAAAATGGAAAGAAAACAGTCAAACTATTTTGCAGGATCAGATCAGAAAAAATACTACAAGTTCTAATGGTAACAAAAATCCGGTTTCGATGGTGTGAAAGGTGGATGGTGCCCCTTTAAAGAATCGTCTCAGTCTGTCCCTGACACTTATCCCCGCGAGCTGAGTGCTCACCGTGCTCGATCCTGCATACACGCTTGAAATCCACGTCGTTGTTGTTGGAAGTGTTTTGTAACTCTGGAACAATTTCCTCATTGATAATCTGAAGGTTTTATCTGAAGGTATTACATTGGTGAAACAGTGGTCCCCTTTCCGGAGAGACCAATACAAATTAAGCCATTGCTGGTATCTTTTATTATGGAACCACTATGGTCAGTCATTCACACGGCAGCTATAAGTGCCAACTAACATAAAAGCTAAAATCAACAGACTTTGGTCAGTGATGTTGAGATAAATATTATTTTGTGAAACAATCGGAAAATTCATTCTCACGCAATTCAAGAGCTATGAATACCAAAAATGTGTCACAAAAATCTGAATCATGCTTCATATGGGTGTAAAGGATTTAGTATGTTTCAAGGTCCACATGGGTGGTAGAGATAAGTGCATTTGTGCAAACTAGGGTATGGGGGATTCAATTACAGCGGCCACCTTCCTGCTTTCTCACATCACTCATACTTAAAGTTATAATTATTAGTCTTACAGGATAAAAATAAACCCAAGGCCAAATGACTTAGACAGGGCGTCCGCGTTTCGTTAAATATTTTCTCTAGTGCAATACTGTAAAAGCCCAACCTATGTTGTTAGTACTCTATAGAAAAAATGCACTGCAAAACATGTGGTCTTGGCAAGACTAAGCAAGACTCTCATACACAAGTAATATTTTACGCAAGCCGTTCAGGTCGTAAGAGCGATGGATATCTGTGAAGTCACGAAAAAAACTGAAAACCACATCAAAATACAGAAAAGAAATCGCTTCACTGTTGACTATATGAATTAAAAAAATCACCTGATATTATGGAATGCAGATTAATATAGCCTTATTCCTACTGTAGTGCCAAGTCATGGAAATAATAATTAATTCAATCACTTAGCATAAGATGCCCGAGAAAAACAACAATCACTAAACGGGACTACAGAGATCACAACATTCACACATTGAACCGTAGACTCAACACTGAATCATGGGAACTATACTCATGTGAAAATGAACCCAAAATAGCGTACAACAATTCATTACAACTCTACGAATCATTACAACGAATCATTCTCCTTACAAAAGAAGACCACTAAATAAATCGCACAATAAACGCCCATGGATGACAACAGCAATTTCCAAGTCAATAAAACAACAAGCACGGATATATCAAACATACCTGAAGAAAAATACACACCGGCAACCAAACAAACAATCAAAACAATACAAAAACCAAATTAACTCACCTTATTAGTATTACAAGAAAAACCACAACACAGAACAAAATCACAAACAGAAATGATCTCACCAAAACCTGGAATTCCTCAAACAACATTCTAGGTAGGAAGGTATCAACTAAACAAACCCATGACCTTTTCACTCATAATTAATAAGCAGATAACACTGACGCTTGACATAGCTAAGGCATTTAAACGGATCACTTTCCACTACCATGGCAAAAACTTAGCTAACACAAAATTCACCCTCAAGTAACCCATTTAACAAACCCATGCCAAAAACACCATTCACCTCAATGTTCCGGAATCCAGTCACGTTGATGAAATGCACAAACTACGCCACCTGTTAAAACCTGATAAAAGTGCGGGTACCGACAAGATCGATCCTTGGATGCAAACAAATCATATGAAAACATCATTCGCCTTTGATGCACATATTTAACCAAAATCACTCTCACCGGAACCTTCCCTGATACCTCAAATCAGCCAAGTCATTCCTATTTACAAAAAACAAAGACGCACACATTGCAAATTACAGGCCCATTTCGGTTCTTCAATCTTCAAAAATACTTGAAAAGTCATGTTACACAGTCGTTTAATTCTTCAAAACCCAAGCACAAAATTTTGATCGATGAACAATACGCGGTGTTAGGCCCAAACGCTCGACTAACATGGCAATCCTTGAACTAACAACCAACCTCAACCTTGCACTAAAAAAAATAAACTCACACCCATGGGGTATCTGGATCTCTCAAGGCTTTCGACACCATGACCACAACAGTCTTCTTCACAAGCTTATCAGTACGGTGTCCGGGAGTAGCCGTGGAGTGGTTCAGGAGTTACTTAACTAACCGCTCACAATCAGTCAACGTACACTCACCGATCATCCATCAAACCTATCACAGTTGGCTTCCCTCAAGGCTCAATCCTTGGTCCCTACTTTTCATCATTTAACATGAACGACATCACAACATCTCGTAATACACTAAAACTAAATTTATTGCAGATGACAAAAAAACATTTTTCTTTCAACCCAACATTAATGCACTTTTAACAACAGGAATCATGAACTCGCAAAAAATCACTGACTGGTTTCGGGGGCTAACAAACTTTCTCTTACTGTTTTAAAACTAACTACATGCTTTTCTACACACAACACTAATCAAAACCCAAACATAACCCAATAGTACCAGACAATCTCCCAGGTACACTCAACCAATTTTGGCATACAAGCGACGACAAACTAACATGGATGAACACATCACTCTGTGCACCCCCAAAGGTACACGCCATGGTACAATCTACAGAGTTAAACACCACCTTCCAGACTCCACCTTAAAATCACTTACAACACACACTAGTTCTTCCATACCTAGCTCTTAACTATCCTCTGGGCCTCCAACTTCATTACGACTCACCAAATAAAATATCACACAGAAATGGGCCTTCGCACTATCACAAAATCACCCCCCAGAACTTTCAACACTTTTGCCGTATTTAACTCACTGAAAACACTTAAATTAGAGTACCTCAACCAACTTCAAACAGCACTCTTCAAGTTTGACATCACAAACAATCGTTTACCTCAGAACTTCAGTAATTACTGTACCACAAAGACAATCCAACAGCTATAATACCGACAAGCCGACAAACTTCATATTCCCCTCCCAAAATCTTCTACTGAAAAGCCACTTATTCAGCATAAGGGCACAAACCTTTGGAATGATCTTCCAGAATCCATCACAACAATTACAAACAAAATACTTGAAAGCTCAACTGAAAAAAATCTCAGCAACCAGTACAATTCTTTTAAATTTTTTATAATTTATAAAAACTCATCTGACTTTTCTTCAACCTGTTTCTATCTCTTCTTCCTGACCTTTCCCACCGCTACCTCTTCTATCTCAGTTTCCTCATTATGATATTATTAATACCTCAGCAAGAATGTTGAAAGTCTTTCTCCTTCTTCCAAATTCGCGTTACCCGTTTTTCCCGTTAAGTGTTTGTTAGCTCGATATTGTGTTTGTTTGTTTGTTGTTTTTCTTGTTAGTTATTTACTAGTAAATTTTCCCCTATCACCCATTAATTGATCAGTATTGTAATATTAAGTATATTTTACGTAAGTATTACAGGCCAGTAATAACCATAAGCCTTACGGGTTGTCCTTACTGGTCCTAGAAATCATACCATATACCTCACCAGTTTATCTTTAATAATCTAAAATTGATACGTTATGTATTATTTAAGGAAATAAAGGGTTGCTGCAGTATCATTTATGGGCGAATAATGTGTAAGAGGTCAGAAAAACTAATAATGGACGAGGCGCAGCCGAGTCCATATTGAAAGTTTTTCTGGCCGAGGATACAGTATGAGCCCATCAAATGATACTGCAAAACTGTTGTGTATTTTATTCTATTACCTAAAATAGCGTGATTTAACTAAGGAAATGCCCTCATGGCTACCATTATTGCAGATAATGGGCGTAAACTGACCCAATCAGAATGCTTGCATTTCAAGGAAGGGCGCAGAGGTAAGAGAATAAGTAGAAGATATATTATTACTGTATGGAATTCTGTCCGGCGCTATGTATGATGAATTAAAATTGAATTGAATTGATAAAGCAATTGGGTTTCTGTAGGAAAAACACACAAAATCTATGTTGTCAAAGAGACACAAGGACATTTCCAGAACAAATGGGCCCCATTTTTTTCTCGAAAAATCGTGTTTTTTTTATCAAATCACACCTGAATTTTAAAATGAAGGCGAAAATATTTTTTAATGTAATAAAAAGATTATTCATATTTTCTGTCGTGCACGACAGAAATCCAAGATACTTCTCATAGCATTCTAGGGCCAATAGGGACAGCAGCTAAACTTTAGTTTGTGGTGGTTGTTCTTTACGTGTATCCAATACACCTTTCAAAACGTTCTGGGAAGGTGTTGTTACGTTATACAACCAATCAAAGTGCAAAAGTATGGAAATGTGTATCTTCCAAAAATCTCCTCGTGTCCTTTTAAGGTCAGTTCCTTTCTAATGTTGGATACAACAAACCATGAATTAGAAGGTAACCCTTGTTACTTAATGAAATAATGTTAGCCGTCCGAAACAGCTATGTTATATTTTTATTAACATAAATAAAAAAAGCAAAATCTTAAAAAATTGAAAATTAAAACAAAATTAACAAATACTAGTTTTGAGTATAGCAATAGCAGGATACGTCCTCGTTGATTTTTTCTCCCATTTAAAAATGGTTTGGCACTGCCTGACCTGAATCTTTTCTTGCACTTTAAAAAAACATATCGCACAAATTTCACATGCCTTCTTTCGAATAACACACTCCACGACGTAATAATATAGTAACATTGAGGGACTAAAAAGTAATCACAACAAGTAAGAGTTTGTAAAGAACCAATACACTATTGGATATTATGCTGACGCTCAATGAAGTACTGCCTGCCAGAATCGGAAGTTAGCGAACGCTGGCCTCCTGGGATTGAGGCTTATTAGTACTCCAAGACTAGCTGCAATGAACAACATATAATATTTTAATGAGGTAATGTTTGTGTGTGTGAGGTTTACAAACAAAGAGAAAGAAGAAAACAAGGAAATAAGAAACAACAATGAAGAAGAAAACAAGCAAGTTTTGTAACACGGTTTACGAGGATGGGGGTTGGGTTGTTACCTCCACAATCGGAAATCATTTTATACAGCACCCGATGATTACGTTTTTTTTGAGACAAGTGGATAGATATGGTCCTCCATTCTTTTCATTGATACCAATAAATACTAATATACCTAGTATGGGGTCCACCAAGTCCGCGACGTCGGCAAAAATTGTTCACTTTCCACAGAAAATTGGGCAAAAATCCCAATTTTGACGATAAAAGGTAGGAATATCGGAATTTTCATGCGGTTTTTCAGCTCTATGTTTGGCAACTGACTAATTTACAATAAAACCGCGTTTTAGAGCATAATGTGCAACATACTTCAAAAATATACTTTAATATTTTTAAAAAACAATCATACAACAAACCCACACCAACACCACACCCATAGACTCTGAGTGACATACCCTAACCTTGATGAAGGAGGGTGGTACCTTCACATTTTGTTCGCTAAATGAAGGTTGGTAAACAATTATGGAAGCTTTTACGAAAGCTTTTGGCTTTTTAGCGCACTCAGGAAGTTCACTCGGGGGTGGGGGTCAAATAGCAGTTTAATTGATAACCAGAGCATCGCCGCATTGTTTCAGAATTAAAGTCAGAAAAAACAAGTGAAACATTTTTGTCAAATCTAAATTCCTCACTCTCAAACAACTAATTGTGGCTGTGCATTTAAAGCAGTAGTTTTTTAAAAAAATATTTCCAGTTTTTTTCTGGCGAACGTGTTTTCTTCTATTCTTTCGATAGATTAAACTGCCAACCATGTTAGGGCCATGGAAGCCTCATCTTTGTTCTTGCTCACAGTAAGGCACCTACTCATTCGTATTGTTTCATTTTAAATCTCAGTTTTTCTCAACATTTTAAAAATGATTTTTAAGAAGCTATTATGATTATAAATCGAAATTTTTAATTCACATTTTATTTGGTTTCGCGGACATTCAAATTAATGATTTAAAAAGGAGCATTCGTGATTTTAGCCTCCGTCCTTACTAAACAATGGAGATTTTTATAACATCATCTGAACTGTTGACGTAAGTATTATACGTATGCCTAATCCTATGTAGAGATTTGTCGTTTCCCTTCTCTTCAGAAATTAAAAAATCTCTCCAATTTCGGTCTTTTAAGTTGACAGATTGAGGTACTCAAATTTTGTATTCTTCAATTCCGAGCCGCAACAGACAAAAATATAAAAGTATAAGTCGTTGTACATCTTAATTTTGGGGGGTTTTCAGTATTTTGTTATCCAAAATCAACATAAATTGATTATTAATTTGGTTTGTTAGTGGTATTGGATGCACCTTAATCACAATACACAAGGTCTTGGTATCAATTTTCCATAGATTGGTACTCACAGCAATTGGTGTCTGCAAATGCATCGGAAAATCCCCAACCTGCAGCCATTAATAGAACTGGTAAGCGTTGGTTAGCGTTCACCCGCTTGTGCATTCCATGCAGCACTCCACATATAACGAAAAATGGACAATACCACCCTGCATTGAAATGATTTTACGGCCAACGTAGACTTCTACACACGAGCGATACGAAGATGACATTGCTGTCCGTGTACTTCCGTAACTATCATGACGTACCCGATTCGCCTTAGGCCAATTTGCTCAACTCACAAAAGACTTAAATAACAAGGTATGCAACTTGTTATAAAAAAGAAATCGATACTTCTATGTAGCAAGTGTTTTCTTCTGTCTTGAATGCAATTGTAAATCCGTTGTTTATGATGTTGTATTGCTTCTTATAACGCTTTTACAATAAACACCCCGGTGCTTATTAGATGTTTAACCTGTGTTTACCTTCCCAGGGTGTTTACTTCAAAATACAAAGTACATCGATAATCCAGGTGAACACCATACCATTCCTGAGCCTTGTAAATCTATGTTTTGGGCGGCCGAAACAAAGGTCACACACATGCACAGCAAATACACATTGTAATGATCCATATAATATGCATATATGCTATGAATGCTTTTTCATGCGTATCCCCCGAGGGTTGAATTTTATACCCCTTATATTTATATTGACTCCATCAAAATGAAATTTGTGTACAGAGAAAAAAAGATCTCTTTTTGATTAACCTAGTAAAATGTAAGGCCCAGAAAACGTTTTCCCTTTCTATATCATATTATGAACAAAGAGTAAGTAACACATTTTTTTGTTTCTCTTCAATTAAGTACAATTTTTGCTTCTATATCCGAACGGCTGGACCGATTTAACTCAAAATTTGGTACCGTGTTTTTTGGTGATATCTCCAATGAAGGAGAAATACAAATGAAAAAAAATCGGACATGATCATTCCCCCACCTTTAAGAAGTTGTTTTGAACTCGACCATCTAAATCATCATATTTCAAATTTCAGTCAAAATTGAGTGTCAATTTTAGCTATGATAACTCTTAAAATGTTTAACTTTTAAATTCAAAAATATGGTAACATTACCCCCTGCAAAAAACATTAATTCTAAACACTTTTAACATTGAAAACTGCTCTTGCTCCATTTCATACGAAATTGAATATGGTACGTCATAATAAACTAATTAAACAAGCAATTAAATGATGAGTGACCATAAAAAAGGTCTTATTGACCTTGTAAAATCGTCCTATATAAATGCTTGTCAAATCCGCTATAGATCATCAGCGAATAAGCAGCTTTATAAACGGCGTAAGCATCAACTTACGACTTCTAGCAAATTATCTGCAAGATATGTTGAATTTAGTGATTGGGGGTAGAATCAAGCGTAATTTTGTCTATAGATATAAAGCTACAAGTCCACCGATAGCCCAAAGGCCGAGGCTAAAATCCCAACAAGAGTTGAGTTTTCTTTTCTCCTGGATCATCGTAGTTCATTCCTTCTTTCCCCGTTCCGTTTTGCGACCACATTTCCACAGTGATGTTTTCATTTAGTGCTCTTCTCTTGTTACTTTCACTGAAACTATGACAGACGAAGTATATTCCCCCAAATTTGATGACTGGAAAAAGAGAAAAACATTCCATTAAATTGCTTTATGACGGTTTCCGGCACGTCATTCACAACATCTTCAAAGCTCCTGGCGAGAGTGGTCAAGTAGGTGCCTTGTGCGGCCCACAGTGGCGCGGCCGCAAATCCCAAAAGGGCGCTGTTGGAATTAGTGTGTACAATTGCGATAGAAATTGGCCGCGTGTAAAGCGTGTAGCACATGAGGCTTACTATGGTCCCATTTTGTTCCTAAAGTTCTTATAATGGTGCCAATAAACCGATACCATTAAGCAATCCGTACTGACACCTCAAGAGGCTAGCCGAGTCCCTTGACATAATCAAGCTGCTCTGAATTCTGAAGAGACGTGTAAGCTGTAAAGGTAAGCCCTGGGAAAAAAAAGCGGTCGCAAGGCCCAATAAGTTTTTTCAATGCCAGTCTTCTACTCCTCGTGTCGTCAGTACTTCTGTAAGCTAATGCCTTGTTGGTTGGTGTTATCAGAGCCCATTTTCTTTTCCGTTGTTTTTCCAGCGTCGTAGCCGCGGTTTCGTCTGTTGTAGCTTCTCAACTGTAGTATCCGTGTCCATCTACGTGTCTGAAGACTTCAAGTCATCCATGCCCATGTATGAGTGTTTTCCAGGGCTTGAATATATTGCAAAATGTCTAATTTGAAACTATACGCAGCTCATAAGATTTAATGAACACTCAGTCAACTCCTGGTGTTCTATAGACCAGTTAACAGCAATGTTTGAAACATGTTAGGGCCTGGTCTCTTGAAATAGGTCGGCCTGACTGTTACACACTGGGCCATTGTATCTGTTAAGAGTTTTAATATATGGGCCATAACGATTCGCAGGAATGGATCGCAGGCAACAAAAGAAGTGACGTAGGATGTTAACTTGGTCTTAGCGATTAACGGGATGTAACATCATTTAAAGGGTGTTTATAAGCCGATTAGCGGCTGGGTCTTCGGGTGTGGCTTGATGGGCCACGCACATGGCATTCCTCATTGGGGGCAGTTTGAAAGCCTAGGCTTCGTTAATTGTGATCACAAGAATGTCTGCTATTGTTAATGTTGCAGTACAGTGACCGAATGTTCACATGTCTATAATAGTGGCAGGGCGCGATATTTTTTTGCAATAACAAAATTGGTATACCCCCATATACTGATGTGGTTTACGCCGGTTTATAGTTAATTATCGTCTTTTTTTTCAATGGCCTAAACATCAATATTAGCACAGTATTGAAACCGCAAGTGTGTTTCCAACGGTACTTATGGGGTAAAATATGCAAGTGTCATTGATTCATGTCAGGTAGAGAAACACAAGGACAGAAAATTGGAACACGCACTTTTAAATTAACTCAACTTCTCTTATTCTAAAAATAAGTCATACTGATAAATCAAAGAAATGTTTCACGGGGATTACGAACCAGTAACTTTATATTCTGTAGTCGGAATCTACTACACGAGCTAGGCAAACCAATATAAAGAACACTTATAAAGTCAGCCGCGTGCGTTATAAAAGCTGACATTTTGTTTTCTCGCAATAGGTGATGGAGTAATAAATAAAGAAAAAGTTTTTTTGAAAAAAATTAACAGCTATGCAGACATAAATAGACTACAAAAGAGTCAACGTCAAAGAACATCCAAAATAGATGATAATGGGCTCTTCATCAATGCCTGGGGCATCAGACTCGTGTCAGAGTAGGAAAAAAAAGTATTTATATTTATATGAATGCTATTTGTAATACTTCAAAATGTATTTTGTATTCGCCTTTGACGACGGTACTACGATTTACTCACATTAGGACGTAATATTTTATGTAATATAGTAAAAAGTGGGGAAGTGCAAATAGGCAGTAATAGGGTTAAAGCCAATAAACTTCGCTATTGCAAAAAGACCAATCTTATGTTATTTAGCTCAAGGCGTAAGCTAACATTAAGCATTAAGCTAACAATTCTATAGTGTAGAATTCATGCCTCTAAAAATATTGGAGGTTTGAGTAAATCAAGCATTATCAGAAAAAAAATGCATCATTGTATTTTCACTGGCTTTTAGCATACATATTTATGGAATTTTACTTTGGGGAAAGAAAGCCAAGATTTATGGTGGGGATCATGTGGTCATTGGTGGGACACCATATGTGGCGTTGACATTTTATCCTCCTCTTCTGTGTTCAACAAGCTGCTGCAGAGCATTGAGTATTCAGGTGTTTTTCAGGGGCTTGAATATTCTTGGCAAATGTGAATTTGAAACTATACAGATCTCATAATCTTTAACAATGAAACACTCATCAAGCTGTGGTGCTATAACCATTTAACACACTGTTGTAAACGGTTAGGGCCTGGATCTTGAAATAGGTCGGCCTGACTGTTACACATCTGGCCATTGTATCTTTTAAGAGGGTTTTATACTATGGGCCCATAACGATTCGCAGAAATGGAATCGCAGGCAACAAAGAAGTGACGTAGATGTTAACTGTGCTATAAGCGATGTACCTGGGATGTAACTCATGTACAAGGGTTGTTTATACGCCGATTAGGGCTGGTGTCTTCCGTGTGGCCTTGATGATGACCCCTGCACATGCGCATCTCCTCATTTGGGGCAGTTTGAAGCCTAGGCTCGTAATGTTATCACAGAATGTCTGCTATTGTTTTATGTTGCAGTCACAGTGACCCCGCATGTCTCATTGTCTACATTAGTGGCCTGCGCGCGAGATTTTTAGCATCGACCAAATCTGTTACCCCATATTTCTGATGTGTTTTTACGCCCGGTTTATAGTTATTATCGGCTTTGTTTCAATGGCACACATCAATATTAGCACAGTATTGAAACCGCAGTGTGTTTCCTCCCACGGTTACTTGATGGGGTAAATATGCCAGTGTCATGATCTCATGTCAGGTAGAGAACACAATGGGACAAAAATGAGAACAAGCACTTTTAAATTAACTCTAACTTCTCTTATCTAAAAATATTTATACTGATAATCACAAGAAATGTTTCACGGTGATCGAACCATTAACCTTTATATCTGTAGTCCGGAATCTAATACACGATGCTATGGCAACAATCTAAGAACACTATAATCGTTCAGCCGCTTGCGTTTATATAAAGCTGCATTTTTGTTTTCTCTGTCAATAGTGATAGGAGTACTATAAAGAAAAATAGAAAAAAATTAACAGCTATGCAGGACATAACTAGACTTACAAAAAGTCAACGATCAAAGAAACATCCAACTAGATGATAAATGGGGCTCTTCTCAATGCTGGGCATCAGGACTCGTTTCAGAGTAGAAAAAAAAGATATTTATTATTTATAGAATGATATTTGTATACTTCCAAAATGTTATTTTTTATTCTCCCCCCCCCTTTGACACGGTACTACTGCGTTACCTCACATTAGACGTAATATTTTAGGTAATATAGTAAAGGGGAAATGCAAGAGGTCATTAATCGGTTTAAAGCCAATAACTTTCACTATTTGCAAAAAGACCAATCTAATGTTATTAGCTCACGGCGTAAGCTAACATTAAGCATAAGCTAACAATTCTATAGTGTCTTAATTCATGCTCTAAAATCTTGGAGGTTTGATAAAATCAAGCATTTATCGAAAAAAATGCATCAATTGTAGTGTTCACTTGGGTTTAGCAGACTAATTTATGGAATTTTACTTTGGCGAATGCAGCAAGATTTATTTGGGGGATCATGTGTCATAATGGTGGGACACGCCATATGTGGCTTTAACATTTTAGCCTCCTCTCTATGTTCCAACAAAATCTCTGCAAGAGCATTGATTTATTCAAGTGTTTTAAGTAGGATTCATTTCAAAGCTAATTATTCTACTTTCTTATCATTTGAACTTAACAGTTGTTTAATTAACAAAAAAATCACAAAAAGGAACGAAGGTTAATCGGGTTGAGTGGCGGTGGAGGAGTATGTACAAACTCAATGGGAAAGGATTTATTGTTCTGACACTTATTGTACTCTGTGCTAATTTAATACAGAATGTGCTGTTAATTAACTAGACTTTCCTGGTGCATGCTGGTAAAGTTTTTGAAGCAAAATTAATTTTGAAGCAAAATTAATTATTAGTAATTACCTTGCAATTATACCGATAATTAAGTCTGAGCTCATCAAAACATTTATAACAGGTGAACTCGTAATTTACGATCCGCTATGCGTAAATATGTCCCCCTCGCGTAGCGCGATCACTACCTGAGTAACATGCAACACAACATCCCCACCCCCTCCCCAATACCACGCAAACCCCACCCCTCCCCAACACCCGCAAAAACCCCACCCCCGTCCCCAACACCCCGCAACACCCATCCCCTCCCCAACAGCCCACAACTCCCAACCCGCGCACACCCCACCCTCATCCCACAACCCCACCTCCCACCGGCCCTGCCCTCCTCCGAGTGGACACCCACCTCCTCCCTGTATACCCCCCACCTTTCCCTCTACTCCTCCTCAGGTCTCGCCGTCCTCGTGGCACCTGTCCCCCCCTCTTCCCTCCCCCCCCCCCTTCCCCCCCCCCCCCCCTCCTTCCCCCCCTCACCCCCCCCCCCCCTCCCCCCCCGCCCCCCCCCCCCGCCCCCTGCCTCGCCTTCACCCTCTCCCCTCCCCCGCCCACTCCCCTCGCGCCTCCCCCCCCCCCGGCGTCGGGCCCCTCCCCCCTCCCCCGTCCCCCCCACCCCTACCCCCCCCCCCCCTCCCCCCCCTCTGCCCATTCCCCTCCCCCCCCCTTCCCCAACCCCGCCCTCTCCCCAACACCCTGCAACACAACTCCCCCCCCCACCCTGCAAACACAACCCCCCTCCCAAAACTCCCGCAACACCCACCCCCTCCCCAACACCCCGAACACCACACCCCTTCCTCCGATGGCCATAGTAGTCTCATGTCGAAGGAATTTTGCATATCGACCGTACCTGTTTTCAGAGATACAGCATTATGCATATTTAATTAGCTCATTTGCATACATACGCTGCATCTTCAAATACTTTCAATTGTCAAAAAAGATGGCCCCATGATATTCTTTCAGCATCGCAGAATTTTGAGTATCCTGATGTTACCGTTTGAAAAATATAGCAATTATATACGCTGATTTTTCATATTTCATTACCCATTTGCATACTCATTTTGCCCGAAATATGCCCCCCCAAAAGCAATCTGTTGAGAACTCTCAGCCCGCTTCCTCCACCAATTTTACATCATTAGCGCCTTACAGAACTCCATAACGTGTACAAAGGCCTTGCAGGAACAATTTTTCATAATTAATGCAATTAATACTTATTAGCATATTTACGCCCCAAAATGAATTCAGGTCGAGAACTCATTAGCCCGCTTCTTTCCACCGAGTTGCATCATTGTCCGCCCTTACGGAACTCCAGATAAATCGTGTTCAACATGGGTTACTTTTTATCACGGACGGAACGGACGGCGGAAACGGACGGACAAACGGACGAACTTACTGACGAAACGGACGTGCTCATTTCATAGTCCCCCGTTCCGACTCGTTCGGCGGGGACAATATATATTTTACGAAACTTATGGTTTATCCCTTAATAATATGTACGTGTTTTAAGTTATTCCCACAGGAAAATTCAATAAAGTATAATGTGATGTTTTTCATAATATCACCCTATATATTTTAGTGACCACCCTTTACCATCATGAAACTAGTATAAATTGATTCCTTGACTAATCCTATAAGCGTCCCAACATATATAGTTTTAATGGGTGTCAATGTATAAGTTTTGTAAACTAAATAGTAAATAAGTGAAAAGGAGGGTAAAGCGAAAAAATTGGGGTTCGTAACGCAAAGGTGTCCAACCATAAGACACATGACATGACCTTGGAAAAAAATTACCTCCTTCAATAGAGACCTTGGATTATTTCGGATAGCCAATACTTGAAGAATTCATTTCAAAACCACTTGTTTAAAGAATTTACAGCGGCACTGGCACCTTTCACAAAATGTGAAATTTCTTCAATTGCTTCAAATGGATAGTCTAGGCCATTGAAAGAATAGAATACCTTTTACACATAAAAATAACATACCCCAAAACAAGAGGGAAGATATGAGAGGTTAGAGACATCCGGGTAATTTGTAGCTAACTTTTAAGTTTTACATACTTTAATCAACAAATGTGTAATATACCTGAACATCACACTCTTACTCATTGATATTAAAACCACAAAGTTCACAGCCGAATTCAAACATGGTCAGCCTGGGAAACATGCATAAGGCGTGCGTTTTGTTTTTAATGCCATTTCCGTTGTCTGCTGAAATAATGTCGCCGGGGCGACATTAATTATAAAAAGTTCTGTTACTCTAAGGAAGCTGACTTTGTCTTAATCATTTCAGTGAGGGTTAATGTATATAAAAGTTACCAATAATGCAAAAAATATCGATTTTGAAAATACTTTTGACTTGCGAACTATTTGTCAAAGTGCCAGTTCTCTTTAAGTGTACTAGTAGTTTCCTTAGTCGTTGTAGCTAAAGATAATGGATATGTTTATGTTTATATATGGGGGGGCTTTATGCTTCCTAAAGCTTTTGATGGTATGTATTAAGACATAACAATATTCCAATTAGACACAAGACATAAAGATATTATCAGTTTGCACAAACATCATTGTTTTCTCAAATGGGCCTGGATTATGAAATCAAATACCCAAGAGACTACTAATTAGCAAGTATTTTAAATATTTAATACCTTTATATCTCAATTACAACGGATTGAAAAATAGCAAGCATCTCTATTGCAAAAAGGAACAAAAAGGTAAATAGGACAGCCTTGAAAAATCCCTCGAGATATATCATAGGATTACTGAGAAAAACCATTAGTAATAACATAAATTTTTCCTACCATTGTAAAAAGCTGGCAACATTTGAAAAATAGTGCGCCTCAAAGATGTTCAAAATCGATTATTTTTGATGGTTTGTAAAGCTTTTTATTCAAAATGCCTCACCTGAATGATATTAAGAACAACATCAGCGTCTTATGGGTGAAACAGAACGATTTTATAAGTATTGTCGAGACAACGGGACTGCGTTGTTTTAACACAAGGGAAAACGCACTCCGTATGCAGTTTCCACGCAATGCACCCTGTTTAATACAATGGGATCTGTCTATATATTCATGTAATAAACATTTGTGATTTTTAAAGTTATGGAAGACTTAAAAGTTAGCCTACAAATTACCTGGATGTCTTTTAACCTCTATTAACGTCCTATCTTTTTTGAGTATAGTATTTATGTGTGAAATGATCTCGATTCTTCCAATGGCCTAGATATCATTGAGAGGCAAATTGAAGAAAATTTATATTTTGTGAAAATGTGCCAGTACCGCTTTAAGAAAGAAAAGATAAATGAGAGCGGGTCTGCCAGGTTTCAACGCATTGTAGGTTGCAGTAAATCATGTCTTCTGTTTGTCTGTACCAAATGCCAATGATACTATAAAATTTGATTGACTTTGTGTAAAACTATCATGCTTAATGAATTATGTTGATTCGTTATGTATAAAGATATTATGGTAATGTTTTTTTTTGGAGGGCGGCCTATTATGTTTTTGTTCGGTCTTCTATAATGTACGGGCACTAGGGTGAGTAAAAAAAACTTGCCCTGATTATGCCGCCATTTATGACGCCATCTAACATATGTATCACCGGGAAGCATATGTCATTATCTTTAATTTGCTGCAAAGCTAATTCCAATCGGTAAATATAGGCCCGAGTCTCCGAGACAGTATTTTGAATCAGGTAGTCAGCTTTTCCCTATCCACGGATTCCCATTTGAGCACGGCGGCCAAAGAGCAAATGACTCCCACACAATGATGAAAATGGGTATGTCTATGTTTATGTCAAATAAAGTGGCATCTTATAAGGTTGTAAAAGCCAGTGATAATGATCAGTTTATTTTAAACACTTTAAAAGAAGTAATCTCAAATATAGACAATACTTTAAACCTCAAAGGTTGTCACCGACGTCTGTTCCTTCATATGGTATGATTCATTCAACCCCTCCAGAAACTGATACATGTATCAAGTTACGTATTTTTCACATGATTGTTATGAGTGATGAGGACGTAGAAGCGTTAAGAAGGCATCGATGGTAAATTGTGACTGAATTTCGTGGGGTTAAATAGTGTCACATTTATTCTGCTGTCAATAAATAGCCCGATTTTCTTCTGGACTCTATTTGCTTCGCTGAACGCCGTTTATTTTAATGTGAATTCGTAGACAGAGCGCAAAACCGAATACTTGATTCAAACGATTGTAACTCGGTCTATACCTAACCGATGTAAATGATATTTGCAGCAAATTAAAGATAATGAACTACGCTTTCAGATGATACCACACATGTTAGATATTATGTTACTTAAAAATTCAAAATGGCGGATACAATCAGGGTCAATATTTTTTACTCACCGTGTATATGTCCGCTGTCCTTTCGTGTTCTTTGTAACAGGGGTGCAACATTTTCAGGCTTTGCCTATCATTGCATCTCCTCCATCACTTAATGTTTTTTTTAATTTCTGGGTATATCTTGTGTTTTTGAAGAAAAAAACTTGATTGATTGAGAGTGTGGTAGTAAAACCCGTATATATACGATGTTTTTGCCGAAAAGGGACCTGTAGCTATACCAAAGACCAAATTTAACAAAAATGTGCCATTTTTGAGCAAAATTGGAAAAATTTGGCTTCAGATTGAGGAAATTGGATTAATTTTCCAACATTTTGTTTAAATATTGAAAAAGCCGGCGACCCACCCCGCCGGCTAAGGTCAGATTTGTTCTCTCATAATTCAGAAAGATGGTGTAAGCCAGTCATTACCACTCAGCGCCAAATATATCAAGCGAAAAATTACCCACGCAAATTATTTGAGGGAGTCGGCAGTAAAAAAAAGTTACAAATATATGATTTCACGAAAATTGATACTGGAAAGAAATAATTCAAGTACATTGTTATCATGGCCTTGGTTGAGTCTACTGCATTGAAGCGTACGCTGTTGTGAGTAAATGAGATATGAACCGTAACGACTGACTGATGAAAAGAAAGTGAGTGCGTAAAATACATGACCTTAGATTTCAAAGTTTAATAGCGCAACGATAATGGCCTGCTACAGAGAATGCAAAACAATTTAAGTCACTTTGGAATAGCTGCGGTGGCAGAATGGGATGCAAAGACTGATACTAGTAACCCGCAATTTTAATGTATCTGTGCGAATATAGCGAATTACGTCTACCAAAGTTTCGATGGTTGGATTCGATTTCTGGCATGAATTGTAATAGATAAACATCATGCTCATTGTTCATATCGTGCTGTAAGAAAGGGGCGTACCAAGGTACAAGCAGAACCACAAGGATCTTCGTTGTCAAATGCCTTCCTCCAGTCACTACTAAGAGCATATCACGCTGCCTCTAGATGTTGCTATGACAATGTCTTGTACCTTGCCATAGGCAAAACGTGCTCTTTGCAGTTTTGACGTCACGCCAACCTACTCCAATATTTGGAGAAAAGGCAAACATATTAGCAGAGACCTTAGTCTTAGCATAGAGGTAATATAGAGAGGGTACCGTATAATATCCTATTGTCTTAGCCAGGTGTCTGGGAACTTTTCCCCTTAGCTGATGAATCTATTGAACGGGTATTTATTTTAGCAATCGTGTGGCATTCATGCACATCGACATCAAGATCAAGGTAATAAACCCGGTTTACAGACCGAGTATATAATAGAATTTTTTGAAGTTTCAATGCAAACTACAATGAAGTCCTAAAAAAAGGTAAACAACGCATTTGCGTTTAGGAATGATTGACATTGCATGTAGTTGTAGTGCAACTGCATACGCGCTGTGGGGTTGTTTATACTCTGTAATACTCTAATTTGTACTATGTGGAACTTGTTTTGCAATGGGGGGGCGGATAGGGCATTTTTCGACCAGACATACACTTTATACATCTTTGGCGTTTAGTTAATTAAACCTGAGAATGGTACCGTATCATCCCATGATCAAACACCCAATGTCCACAGACTCTATTTTTAGTTTTCATAAAAAATCATGACCCATAGAGGTAATTTAACCCATCTATGATGAAACCTATGTTATATTGTATACCGATTCCAGTGGATAGTGAATAGCCTCTATCTTTTGTAGGTGGATGTATGAATTGAGGGGATTAGTATATACAAACTTAGTCCGTGTATTTGTGTATTATGGGCGCTATGCCATGAAGTTAACCCTGATCGGTGGGTCCTTCACAGTTCAATCAATAGTCAAAGGATAAACCCTAGAATACTCAAGAAAGCGCAACCAATCCAGGAATAGTTTCAGTGAAAGGTGAAAGCTGACTTTATGAATAGTGAATTCTGTGCAGATAAAGTTCTGGCAATGTTACACACACAGTTGACTAAGCTTCTAAAATTTATGATATGTTGTTGTAGCAATGTTTAAAACACCAATTCTTTGGGTAAACCACTATTGCACCATAGATAAATACAAAGTATTGACTGGACGAACACCATAACTTTATTTTACTATGGGTAGTTGTCCGTTTCTTTCAATCCGAGTCCTTTTGTTTGCGAGGAAGACATCGAAGATTTTCTGGGTATTCTGTCCCCTAGTTTGAGTAATGGACGAATTCCAAACTCCGCTCATAACTCTAAGCTAAACCATCACCACCTCATCACTAAATAATTTATAGTAGATTCAATCAACCATCTTGTCACCTCTAGGTACTTTCCCGAAGTATTGTCATTGAATAGGGGAATGTGCAGTGATGAAAAATTAAAATTCCACGCGAAATCTATTGAAACTCTCCGATAATGTGGGGGGAAATCAATTCTGAGCTTAGTGAAATCATTCAGGTCAACTTAAACACATTAATAGCTATAGTAACTCTCAATACTTCTGACTAATCGTATTTGGCTTCATGGTATTCAATGTAAACATGTGGGTTGAATGTTACTGACTTTTAAACGCCCGTGCTTGGATAAGAAGGAACACAAAAGCCTGGCACTCTCTATTAATCATGAAGACACAGATTATCTTAATTTCATTTCATAAACAGTTGATCGGGCCCATAAGGTCTGTCCTCCTCTCCCAACTAATCGACTCTGTCCAAAACTTTTTTTCGTTTTAAATATTTTGAATCTACTATAATAATTAGAACCGATTCCATTCTTATACTTTAAAATACAACCTTCTGGTACACTAAAGAACAGGAAACAATGTAATTGGCTGGGAATTACTTTATGATTTGTATTACCCTTTATAAATAAATAATAATGGTTTTTTGAAGAAAAACGTAAACCTGGTTGTCCGGCATGTGGAAAAGTACTAAACGGTAAAGTTTTTGGACAGCTCATCAATGGGAGGTATTGGGTGACAAATATTATAAATCCCCCCCCCCAAAAAACATCAAAAGGTAGAAAGTAACGGTATTACTCGCGTGATTTTCCTTCCAAACAAATTGGGGTCTTTGGGTGGCAGCAATAAAACGCCAAAAAAAATATTAGGTCTTTGGATGAATCGATGCTGAAAATGGGGATCAGCAGCCTTGCATACGCAGCAACTCCGAAATGGGAGGGCCCCCTTCCAAAGGCATGGAATACACTAGCTTATAAGCTGCTAAAAAGCTGACAGAAGAGTGGCGGTAATATCAAGATCCTTAAATTACTCGAGTATAATGAGGCCGGTGCCAATTACCGTGCTAAAACTAACCTATTGTATAAATTCTCAGTCTCAAAATGTGGTTATTTGGAAATAAATTAATGTATTAATACTCCTTTCATATACCCGCAGAAATAAGAACTATTCTTTATAGCAATCCTATGGTAAAAATTGGTAAGGCAAAATAATTACCTGCATTTTTCGTAAATACTTGAATTTTCATATTTGTGATCTTGCTGTCAAATGCACATTTTGTCCTTTTTCACACCTGAAAGTGCACTGGACAAAACGTACAAATACATTTTTCAGTACAAAATGGTTTAACAACATAAAAAAATATATAAATCATGTATGATTTAGCTGTTTTGTAAAATCCGTAAAATGTGTCCGACATTTCGATTTATAAGTATATGCACTTATATTTGTACAAATGTTGTCTGACTTCAATAGTGAGCGCACTATTCTTTAACCAAAACATTTCTGGCATTGAAAACTCAAACAGAGCAACTCAGGTGTATAAGAAGGTGCAAAGGTGCATTTGAGGGTGAATTTTAGCGCTTGGTTTTTGAGTCCCTTTCGCTCAATATTTTTGGGGTATTTCCCCAATTTCTGTGTTTACTTTGGAGCCCCTGTACATAATGCTAACATAACGAGGTTTGGGAAGAGTAGGACCACATGGGGACAGAAAGTGTTATATAAAGAATAGAATCAATATTGCACACATTCGCCATACATGCGCACATAAATTATCATTGATACGGAAAAATTAGTCAGCGGGAGCCCATAAGGTATTTGTTTAACTTTATACTAATTTTTAAAGTATCATTAGATCAATGATCAATTTGATCTAATTGGGTCTAAATTTGAACAATTATTTTGGTGAGCTCTCCTGCACTAGTCTTTTTTCACTGAGTGTAGACACACCCCCCCAGCCCACACCCAACATACCTCCAATCATGTAGGCCATATACTCCACCACCACCACCATCTATGCCCTATCCACCCATATCCCATATACATAACATGTAGAAATTGGATTGAAAAAGCTAGCAAAAATGTTTTTAACTTTCAATGACTAACAAATTTTTCAAATAAAACGACGTTTTAAGGCATTATATGTGAAGTGCGATATACGGAGAAATTAACATAATTGACCCGATACCCTTCCCCCAAGTTGATTCACCCACATTTTGAACCTTTTGAACAGTGTTTTGGCATTTTGTAATTTGTTTTATGGTTTTGTAATCTTTTATCTATCCTAATCAACTAGTAAGCCCGCCTTAGGCTGTACTTGACCCCTCGGTTGGTTTTAGTGTTAGAGATAATTCTATTAAGAAACCGCTTTTGAGGTTAAATAATGAAAAAATAGTGTCAGGGATCACTCACAAAACAGGCATAAAAATTGAAACCAACACTTGTAATTCTGGTCCATATCTATAGCAAAATATAATTGTGGTTTTAAGTGTAACAGTGGACCTGTAAGAGCATATCATATCTCGTGAACTTACACACTAGACACTTTTTTTTTAATTAAAAGAGGTCTACCCATCCTCAGCCTCAATGTCCACTGTGATTTGCTATCATTAAAAGCTTGTATATATTTTTTCATCATTTCAACTTGTAAAATAATTTTCCCTCTTCCCTATTTATAACTTATAACAAAATTATTAGTACAATTATCTTATAGGGTGCTCCAAGTGACCGGTGTGAAGTAATCATAGTCCGGCAGGTATCATCCGGGCTCCATAGACGACAACAGAAATAAGCGTAAAACTAATGTTGCGTGAAGAGTCCAACTGATCGATTGCCCTATTGTTTCACCAATTGTTCCCGGACTGTGACCACGGAGGACTATATCTCCTGCCACACCGGACCAAGAAGTGTGAAAATCCAATACACTTGGTTTTGAACAACATCAGGTAGAATGTTATATTTTAACCACTTAATTTGTTCTAACGCATAGTTCTGATCGTATTTTTAATTTCCGGGAGTAACAATGAACTGGTTCATAGATCTGTTTACCATTTGCATATATCCTCTCTTTCAAGAGATGCACCCCAAGCAACAGTGTAATATCATAAACTCTCTGCAACTCTACACAAAATGTTCTATATTCTTTAAGACTTAACGCAACCTCTACCTAAAAGTGCCTTTAATGCTAATATAACAGTATCACAGATTCTCTGTACGTGAAACTTGGCAAATTTTTGAAACTCTAACCATAACCCTAACCCTAACCGCATCCCTAAATTCCTAGAACTCAACACTTATATCTCTACATTTGAGTAAAAAAATAATATATTCTCTAGGTATAGTTTATATGAAGCAACGATTGTACCACTATATTTTTCTGTTTTATATTAATATGCTAAATTGTGGATCACTTTTTTGCTCTAGAAATTAGACCATTCCTTCACTTGCACTAAGTGTTTGCTTGTCTATGCACTCGACAACGCATCAAAATGGCAATTCGCTTGCATTGATTTGTCTATTTCCCTCTCAAAAATACAACTGGAGTGTTGAAATTTCAATGTTTTTTCCGACTGCAATAGGGGAAAACGGTCCTCTTGATATTTAAATTTAACCTTCATATGTTTTTTTGTTTTAAGTGATTATTTAAAGGTTTCAGCCAAAATATTTGCCGATGAAATTTAAAAAAAATACAAGCCTTCTAATGGTTCCAAAATCTCAGGTTTGATGGTGTGAATGGTGGAGTCGAGGCTTAGAATCAAGTTGTACTCTGATGATCTGTATTACATATTTCATTATTTGCCTCTATATAATTGATTTCTGAGTAAAAATAAATTGAAGCTGAAAATTAAAAATAATCTGAAAATAAACAAACTGAAATTGATAAACTGATTGAATACTCAATCTTTTAGACTGAATATAGTCGCTTTTCAATATTTCCCCTTTTCAAAAAAAATCAGTCCAGTCTAATTGATTAAACTTCAAGTCATGAAGTTTACCAAAAACAATTCAATTTCAACTTATAATAACAAGTCTATGAAATTCAACACACAAATTAGCAAGTTGAACTGATTATGACATACCTCTCGTGTGCTTATTCACTGCCAATTCTTAATCTAAAGCATAGTCATGCTGAAAAATATAACGAGTTTAATTTGATTTATTTTTGTATGTCTGATCTAGCCAAGCATACCTTTTTGTGTTGAGCCAATTTAGAGATACGTAGCGTAACTAATTGTCTCTGACTTCCACTAAGAACATTCCTTGTTATCAGAATTGGATTTGATTCATTTGACAATTATAATACAATGCCTTGGATGAAAATTTTCAAACAACTGTCTTTCATAAAGGAAGAAAATAAAGCCAAAAAACTTGTGAAAACCTGTGTTGCCAACTTGCCATCCCCTATGTCGGGGAGGGGGGTCGGATTAGCGCAGTGGGTCTTCCCTCGCTTCGCACCACTGTGGTGCCGGTTTCGACCCTCGGTCGGGACTGCGATTTCATGTGCGTTTGGTTTTCCGTCCATACTCGGCCTTGCAGGTTTTCTCCGGGTACTCTGGTTTCCTCCTGCTTCTAAAACTGGACTTTCTTCCCTAACGTGTATATGATAATAAAGTGAATGGAAATTGTGTTGTGTTGATGTGTCGTTAAATAGTAATATCTCCTCCTCCTCAAAAGTCAGAGATTTTCTTAGGATACGAATACCTCTTAATTTGAACTTGATTGGTTACAGAACGCCTACCGAGAACTTTTCAAGTAAAAGAGAAAACCAAAAGCCAAGTTTTGAACTTGCCTACTGTCTTAATTGGCCCCGTAGAAAGGCATGCTTGCATTTTCTTATTGCACGCCAGAAGAAAAGATATTTTATTCATTTAACGACGTTCGTTTTCAACTTATTGACTTCAGGTATGATCTAATAATTTGGTTAACATTCTAAATATGCAAAAAAACAAAAAAAAAAAAAAGGTTTCGAAAAACATAGGCGCATTTTTCTGAAAATGTCCCCATTTTTCTTTAAGGAAAGACCCCCCTTTTTAAAGGAAAGACATGGTAATCAGATTTTCAGGTAAACTGACCTATAAAAGCTTTTGTCGGTAATGTATCAGATCTTGTCAAGCAAAGAAGCTAGGTCAGGTCATCTTTAAATTTGCAGATGTTGCCGGAAAATAATTAAATTGGCCCACAAAATTCGTTTATAGGAAGCCAAATAAAAACAAGCCTGGGTATTGAACGAATATGCCATCATGTAGCCGAAACATCTCAACACGGGTCATCAAACCTAGTCAATCCAAGTGACCGTGCGACTATCTTCCTTTTAGAGAGGTTAGAAGGTTGTTGGAATTGAAATTGAGGAGGGTGTGTGATGAGTCTAATCAATAGTAAATCCAAGCGAACGTGAGACTATCTTCCCTTTTAGAGAGTGAGAAGGTTGAAATTGAGGAGGGTGTATGGTCTAGTCCAATAGTAAATCCAAGCGTGGCGACCATGGACCTCTTTCCTTTAAGAGAGTAGAAGGTTGAAATTGAGGAGGGTGTGGACGAGTCTAGCAATAGTAAATCCAAGCCGACCGTGTGAGACTATCTCCCTTTAAGAGAGGAAGAAGGTTGAATTGAGGAGGGTGTTATGAGTCTAAGTCAATATAAATCCAGGGACCGTGCGACTATTTTCCCTTTTAGAGAGTTAGAAGGTTGAACTTGAGGCCTTGAAATTGAGGAGGGTGTACTGAGTTCTAGTAAATAGTAAATGCCAAGCGACCGTGAGACTATCTCTTTTAGAGAGGGAGAAGGTTGAAATTAGGAGGGTGTACTGAGTCTAGTAAATAGTACAATCCAGCGACCGTGAGAATATCTTCCCTTTAGAGGAAGAAGGTTGAAATTGAGAGGGTGTACTGAGTCTAGTCATAGTTAAATCCAAGTGACCGTGAGATATCTTCCCTTTTAGAGAGTTAGAAGGTGGAAATTGAGGAGGGTGTTTGTTACTGAGTCTAGGTAAAATAGTAAATCCAAGGAACCGTGAGGCTATCTTCCATTTTAGAGAGTTAAAGGTTGAAAATGAGAGAGGGTGGTACTGAGTCTAGTAAATAGTAAAATCAGAGACCGTGAGAATATCTTCCCTTTAGAGAGTTAGAAGGTTGAAATTGAGGAGGGTGTGTGTGTAATGGTCTAGTCAATAGTAAACCAAAAGCGAGCGTGAGACTATGTTCCCTTTTAGAGAGGTGGGCTTGTTACTGAGCTAGTCAATAGTAAATCCAGGGACCGTGGACTATCTTCCCTTTTAGAGAGTTAGAAGGTTGAAATTGAGGAGGGTGTAATGAGTCTAGTCTAGTAAATCCAAGGGACCGTGAGGCTATTTTCCCTTTTAGAGAGTTAGAAGGTTGAAATTGAGGAGGGTGTACTGATCGAGTCAATAGTAATCCAAGCGAAACCGTGAGACTATGTTCCCTTTTAGAGGAGGTGGTTTACTGAGTCTAGTCTTATAGTAAATCCAGTGACCGTGAGACTACTTCCCTTTAGAGAGTTAGAAGGTTTAAATTGAGGAGGGATGTACTGAGTCTAGTGATAGTAAAATCCAAGGGAACCGTGAGACTATCTTCCCTTTTATAGAAGTTAGAATGAAATTGAGGGGGTGGACTGAGTCCTATTCCATAGAAATCCAAGCGACCGGAGACATCTTCCCTTAAGAGAGGTAGAAGGTTGAAATTGAGGAGTTGGTACTGATTCCTAGTCAAGATAAATCCAAGCGACGGTGAGACCATCTTCCCTTTTATAGAGTTAGAAGGTTGAAATTGAGGGGTTTACGTGAGTCTATTCATAGTAAATCAACGACCGTGACTATCCTCTTCCCTTTTAGAGAGTTAGAAGTGGTTGAATGAGGAGAGTGTGCTGAGTCTCGTCACTAGTAAATCCAAGCGACTGTGAGACCATCTTCCCTTTTAGAGAGTTAGAAGGTGGAAATTGAGGAGGGTGTACGTGATCTAAGTCAAGTTCAAATCCAAGCGACGGGAAACTATTCTTCCCTTTGAGATTTAGAAGGTTGAAATTGAGGAGAGTTTGCTGATCTATCACTAGTACATCCAAGCGACCGTGAGACTCTCTTCTCCCTTTTAGAGAGTTAAGGTTGAAATTGAGGAGGGTGTGTCAGTGAGTCTAATCAATAGTAAATCCAAGCGAACGTGATGTAAACTATCTTCCCTTTAAGAGAGTTAGAAGGTTGAAATTGAGGAGAGTGTGCTGAGTCTGTCAATAGTAAATCCAAGCGATGTGTGATGAGACAATCTTCCCTTTTAGAGAGTTAGAAGGTTGAACTTGAGGAGGGGGAGGGTGTACAGTGAAGTTAGTCACTAGTAAATCCAAGGCGACCGTGAAACTATCTCCCTTTTAGAGAGTTAGAAGGTTGAAAGTGAGGAGGATTGTGCTGAGTCTAGTCAATAGTAAATCCAAGCGAACGTGAGACTAGCTTCCCTTTTCGAGAGTTAGAAGGTTGAAATTGAGGAGGGTGTGTGAGGTCTCGTCAATAGTAAATCCAAGCGATCGTGAGACTATCTTCCCTTTTAGAGAGTTAGAAGGTTGAAATGAGGAGGGTGTAATGAGGTCAGTTCAATAGTAAATCAAGCGGACCGTGAGACTATCTCCCTTTAGAGCGTTAGAAGGTTGGAATGAATGAAATTGAGGCGGTGTACTGAAGTCTAGTCAATAGTAAATCCATGCGACGTGGAGACTTCTTCCCTTTTAGAGAGGGTAGGATAGAGGTTGAAATAGAGGAGGGAGAGTGTCTGAGTCTAAGTCATAGTAAATCACAAGCGACCGTGGACTATCTTCCCTTTTAGAGAGTTAGAAGGTTGAACTTTGAGGAGGGTTTGTGTACTGAGTCTAGTCAATAGTAAATCCAAGCGAACGTGATGATGACAGTGAGGCCTATCTTCCTTGTAGAGAGTAGAAGGTGAAATTGAGGAGAGTGTCTTCTTGAGGGGAAATGAGGAGTGATGGGAAATTGAGGAGAGTGACTGAGTCATTCAATAGTAAATCCAAGCGACCGTGAGACTATGTTCCCTTTTAGCGAGGTAGAGGTTGAAATTGAGGAGGGTGTACTGAGTCTAGTTCAATAGTAAATCCAAGGGACCGAAGACTTATCTTCCTTTTAGCGTAGCGAGTTAGAAGGTTGAAATTGAGAGGGGTTGTGCTGAGTCTAATCAATAGTAAATCCAAGCGCGTGAGACCATCTTCCCTTGTTGAGAGTTCGAAGTTGAAGTGAGGAGGGTTTGTACTGAGGGTTAGTCAATATAAATCCAAGCGACTGTAAAACTATCTTCCCTTTTAGAGAGTTTAGAGTGAAATTGAGCGAGGGTGTACTGAGTCTAGTCAATAGAAATCAAAAGCGGACCGTGGGACTATCTTCCCTTTTAGAGAGTAGAAGGTTGAAATTGAAATTGAGGAGAGTGTGCTGAGTTCTCGCAATAGTAAATCCAAGCGACCTGAGACTATCTTCCTTTTTTTAGAGAGTTAAAGGTTGAAATAAGGGGTGTGTTGGGTTAAAAAACCGTCTTTAGACATTTATTCCCAGATTACTCGCTTATTAATTCTAATCTTGCACAGTGTAAAAAATGCGAATATCTCTCTATATTTGGTCGATTACGCGATGCATTTGCACATTTAGTACAACACGTTTTACAGTACAGAACTGAGCAGCTATATGACTCTCATCCCGCGTATGTTTAAAAAGCACCAAAAATAAAAGACGGCTTGCACCTTAGTGAACCCTTGTTTGCACAGGTATTTAGACCTATATTGTGTTACACACCTGCAAGAGTTCCACACACAAATTAATGCAGCCTCAGGCCTTGGCAATCTATACATCTGGGAAATGGGATTTTTGCAACTATACATCCATTAGAATTAGTAAAGTTCACTTTAATTTAATATTCCACGAGGACACGTGGTCCTTAATTGATTTATTGAAAGATTTTACAATCATCAAACGTACAACGCCCCGTCTCTTCAATCATAGCAGTCACAGCGTTGCTTCAAGCTTAAAAAACCTTCTTCGAAAAGTTGGAAGGGAATCAGATCTAGGTACATAATGTAATAATGGAAACAGGAATTGCCAGAGCAACGTTGTACAAACTTCTTACACCAAAATGGGTTGACAGAAGATTAACTAAACATTGACCATTTTGACAGGCAAGCAATCATTCGTTCTTCTTCAGCCGTTTTCAATCCACTGCTGGATGAAGGCCTCAGTATGATGTCTCCAGTTCTCTCTCTCCCTTGCATATTTGTACCAATTAGTTTCATTCCAGAATTGTTGTATTTCATCTCTCCATCTCTTTCTTTGCCTACCTCTGTTCCTTTTTCCATCAAGTGGTGTCCATATAGTAGTCAGCATGGTCAGTGTGCTCCATCTTTCATCTCCCCTTCTAGTGATATGGCCAGCCCATGTCCATTTACGATGTTTGATTGGTTATAAAGTGCCTGCCCTGCAATCCTTCCATTATGTCCCGTACCTTTGTCTGTTCCCTTATCCATTTATTAGTTTCGTAAAGTGCATCAATTCTACCAGAGGAAGGACTTTCCCACATTAGATAAACTGCTGACCACTCTTCGTCAATATATCAATTTCACTGGTGGGAGAACGAGTCTCTGGAAACTGTTGTAACGTCTTGGATTTAAATTTAAACATCAGAATGACAGAAATTCCTGATCGAAAGAGCCGAAATTGTTTTAAAGCGACATCATTATGTACGCAAAATTAAAAAAAAGATCAGACAAACTTAAGAACCTTTACAAATACACTCGGCAAAAAAAGAAAGTCCCGTCTGATACTTTTTGACGTAACTCAAAAAGTATTTAATTATTTTTATTATTCAAAAACTGATGGATGCGCAAATTTCTTACACACAAAATGCCATTTATTTTGCCCGATAGACATCGTTTTTACCATGAAATCGTCCGTTTTATCAAATTTCATGCAACGAAAAAGGTTGCACTTTTGTCTGCAAATTCAATTTCATACAGAAAAGTGAAAAAGTACTCATTGCTTTCTGGTCATATAAAACAACATTTATTACTCCATTCAAAAGCTTATCACCTCAGCAAGGAAGCAAGCTGTTCAATGTTCAATAATGGGTAGGTCCACCGTCCTTCTCAATGACTTCAAGAACTTCAAGACACCTCTTGGGCATACTGTTGACCAAAGTGCGTATACGCTGCTGATCTAAGTTGGTCCAAGCCCGGTGCAATATGCGCTGCAAATCCTGCAAAGATGTGTTTTCTTTCATTTTCCTGTCGGCTTCATTCTTGATGTCACCCCCACAGGTTCTCAATGGGATTGCAATACAGTGGATCTTGCCGGCCATTCCATGCGCTCAATCCCGTTGTCTTCCAGATAGCGGTTGGTGACATGAGCACGGTGAGGTGTTGCGTTATCATCCCTAAAGATGAACTCATCACCGATTGCTGCGGCATATGGCACAACATGTGGTTGCAACACCTCATCAACATGTCGACGAGCAGTCAAGCGACCTGGAATGGAGATTGTGTAAATCTCTACGAGCAGCCCTTTTCTTTTCAATGTGATTATGTAACAATACACGGACAGAGCAATAGCAGTAGTATTCACCTGCTCAAGAAATTGTGAATGAAATGATTAACCGTACACACTTGGAAATCAAACGTCTACGTTTCAAGAAAAATAGTGCAACCTTTTCCCTTGCATGAAATTTCATAAAATGGACGATTTCATGGTAAAAACGATGTCTATCGGGCAAATGTAAATTGTAATTTGTCAGTTTTTAAATAATAAAAATAAATTAAATACTTTTTGAGTTACGTCAAAAAGTAATAGACGGTGACATTCTTTTTTTGCTGAGTGTATATATCTCGACGAAAAGTTTACAAATTTGACCCCTGTTAATTTACCCCCTTCCATATCTCAAAACTCTCAAAGATACAAACGTTAAATCACCAAATTTTGGAATTAGCAGGTCAATGTTTCCTAGAAGCTCCAAGAAACCATCAACACATTTCGTGCAGACTCTTTTTTCAAGGTCATATACAACAAGATCAGCTAAGATCTATGGTTCTACCTCTGGACTAATCTCAGGGGCAAGACAGAAACGTTTAATTCTAAACTCAATTTGTTACAGTGCCCGCATCCAAAGTCCATTGTTGATTACAAGGGATCTACTTCGTTTTCTATTTTCTTCAAAGGTTACATAGAGAGCAAATATCAACTGAACAAATTATATGGCCAATTTTGCACGAATGATTAAATCACACAACAAAACTTTGCCCATAATCACCTTATTTACGAAACGAAAAATCGCTTGTCCACAAATCCAGAAACATCCATTAATAACGAGCGTTTTCGGGCCGCGGAACGTTCGTTCTAGTTCTTTAATATCATTCTTTTAATTGTAGCGGTTTTCATTGTTGTTGACCGTGACAGATTTTATGACATCCATATATCAAAATTTACACGGCATTCTTGGCTTTCACAGTAAAACCGCAGCAGTGTCAATTTTTAGGAGCTTATAGGCATTCTTTAGACTTCGTACTCATCTCCTCTCATTGCCTACAAAGAAGCAGCGATAGATTTCATATATCATTTATTCCAGCCCTGGTTCTTGCACCGATGTCAAGCTTTCCCATAAGAATATCCTCTCTGAAAGGATCAAGCTGATAATCATTTTTGACACAAAGTGCGGATATTTCTATAATCGTATTGGAGCAAATATGAAATTCAGTGTATGTTTTATATTGAGATTAAATCAAAATCACCTTTTTTTCCACTTTTAAGACATTTCTGTAGCCAACTACAAGGTAAGAGTGTCAAATCTAAGCTAATCTAATGAAATCACTACATATGGCGCAATATATGGATGTCTTGACATCTCTCGTTGCACCTTTAAATTGCGGTCTTCTTCTTATCGTGTCCAAACCAGTGGCGTAACAGGCGGGGGGGGGGGGTTTTTTTTTTTTTTTTTTTTGGGGGGGGGGGCAGGGTGGCAGGTTGCCCCCCCTGACGACTTTGGCCGGGAAAAAATTTGCAAAAATCATGCTAAATCAGCCGTTTTTTAGGCCTCTGACCGGGAAAAATTGGCCTTTTGACCCCCTGAGAGGGAAAATTTCCCAAGATTGGGAAATTTGCCCCCTCAGAGCGGGCAGGCCCGTTACGCCACTGGTACTGTGGTTCTCAAATATGATCCAGTCAATTCCTCAAGGTCCTTGTTTGTGCATTGTTGCTCCAGCAATGGGCAGACCCAGGCATGAGAATGAACTTTCAGAAAAAAAAACTGAAAGCGGAAAAAAACTGAAAAAACGCGTGAAATCCAGCAGAAATACCCCAAATCGGGCTGAAAATAAATCAAAACGCATTTTTTTTTTTTTTTTTTTTTTTGAAGGCAAGTCTTTCTTTCCACAAGGCGACTCTCTTAAGCTCCTTAGAGACTGTTTCAGGAGGTTGGACTTTGTTTAAGAAACTCTCTCTGGATTTAAGGTGATTGGCAGCAGGTATCTGTCCAGACATAGTGTGCTTCACATTAGATACTTGGCAGCTACGCTCTTGCATGCTCCCTACGCTACGACGGATGTCTGGTGGAGCAATTCCAGCTAGGATGTATAAGTTTTCCGTTGGTGTTGGACGGAGGCATCCTGTGATAAGTCGGCAGGAGGCATTTAACGCTGGATCAAGCTTCTTGGCATGGGTTGATCTTTCCCATACAGGGCAAGCATACTCTGCACATGAGTAGCTTAGGGCAAGTGCCGTCGATCTTAGGGTATGTGGGCGAGCAACCCATCTTGTGCCAGTGAGTTTGTTCAAGATGTTATTGCGTGAGCATATACTTTACTCTTCGTCTTCTCGATGTGGGTCTCATAAGAGAGAGTGCGGTCCAAGGTAACTCCAAGGTAGACAGGGTTATCGCAGTGTTCCAGGGGTGTTCCAGACCAGGTAACTTTAAGCTTCACGGTTGCGTAGATGGAAAGCACACACCTGTGTCTTGGATGGATTTGCACGTACACTGTTAAAAATTTCCGTAAATTAAGAAAACAGATTTTCCGTAAATTTACGGAAAAATCTGTTTTAGAAAACAATAAAAATAAAAAACAAAAAACATAAAAAATAGCTAAAAATGTTAATTTACGGAAATATTTCAAACATTTCTGGCAGCAATATTTCCGGACTTTTTTTTTGGTTCCTTTTTTTTTTTTTTTTTTTTTGAGTTTGTTCAAGATGTTATTGCGTGAGCATACTTTACTCTTCGTCTTCTCGATGTGGGTCTCATAAGAGAGAGTGCGGTCCAAGGTAACTCCCAGGTAGACAGGGTTATCGCAGTGTTCCAGGGGTGTTCCAGACCAGGTAACTTTAAGCTTCACGGTTGCGTAGATGGAAAGCACACACCTGTGTCTTGGATGGATTTGCACGTAGGTGGTTTTCCTCAAAATTGCGGTAATTCATAGGAATACTTGAAAATTGATAGACAACACGCTTTTACAGTGAAGGCAAAATTAGCAAAGTAGCGAAATATCGCTAAATTGTACAATGTTTTGGACTACAGCTAAATAATTTGAACAAAATTAATATACACATCACATTCATTACATCAATTTCTTATAATATCACACATGATCTAATCACCTCAAATTTCGAGAATCCAGGAGTATATCATTGACAATCAGTTGCAATGAAGGTTTACATAAGGCGTATGAAAGTCGATGTTATGTTTCCCGTAACCCGCCCGCGTAATGAATTTTCTGGCCGCGTTTGAGATGCTGAAATTCCTAAAAGTTCCATTATTTTGTATTTTAAATAAAATATCAGGGTTTCTTCTTGTGATCACATCTTGTGAATGTGATTTTAGCTTAGTAGATTTTAAACCAAAGAACATTTGCAAAATCATTTCTAAATGTAGGGTAAGGTTTTGACGCAATATTGTGGGTATTAGAGTACGCTAAAGGTTGGTGAAATGGCTGTTACTTAAAATTACGAATAATTGAAAATGAAATAGTTGCCTCATTATGATTGCAAAATAATGTTACGGGAAACATAACATTGACTCTCATTGGCCTAAGCTGTCTTCAGTAGAAAGCTTATCATTTTGAAATCTAAATAGTTTCTTCTGTACTTGACGTTTTTGCTAACTCTGTAAGATCGAAGAGTATGCAATGTGTCAGAGCGAGAATGCCAATACGAGTTAACAGTGGCTCAAAGATGCATTTTGTGATCCTAGCACCTTTATTTTTGTTATTGTACGCTAGATACCATCGAGAAAAGATTATTTCTCAAATTTCAGTTGACGGTGCGGTTTGATGCTATGGGCAAATGCTTGTATCACGGTGCCCCATAGGCTACTCTGTTGTAATTTCTGTCCGTTTACCAAAATAACGAATTTCTTCCATAGTATTAATAAGATTGGGCACACATACTAGATACTTAGACCAACGGTTCAGATGATATAAAAACCTCAACTTTTTTAGGTAAGACAGGGGACTAGACTATGGATTACAAAATGCCACTTTTTAATAGCAGGAGCGGGTGGAATACCCCCCCCCCCGACCAAAATAGCGGGCCCGATCAGTACCGAACTGTGTTTGTTTTTTTGGATAATATCAAAAGCAATATATTGTTTTGTGCCTTTTTTCTGTCGTGGGGCCTGAGGGTTCGGGGGGGGGGTCCTAAAATCATACAAAATACTATGACACATAAACACGCAGAAAAGACACTTGCATGTAGCCTGTAATTTAATATGCTTCGTGTAAAAAAACATATAGTGGTTTAGAATAGGAGGTCACTGAAAATTGCATAAAATTAACTTGCATTTTATATTGTATTGCCTAATAATTTACAGATTCAGGTGATAATCAAAATTACAGCTTACATTTACATCCATGGAGTGTATTAGGTAGCAAGGGGGAGAACCCAAAAAGGTCCACTGTATCATTTAGATAATGCAACTGAAAATTCTGAGTGCAACCTGTAAATGTTTATTTTCCGCGTTTACTAGGTTAATTAGTCTAGTGATATAAGTCTGGTGATAGGTATTAAACTATTTCACTGAGGGCCTTGCGTATTTAAATCTCAGCCGGAAATCGTCTTGTGTTGTTTGGGGACTTGGATTTTGTGAATGACCTAAAATAATGATGCAATTTATTTTCAGAAACATCAACACGATTGGGGATCACAACCGAAAATAAAACTAAAGGAATTGAATCAACTCAAGTACAAAGTCAGAGGACCAACAAAGGTATTTAAAGTATTTATTGTTGAAGTGATTGGGGGATGGGAGAGAGGGAGGGAGGGAGGAGGGAGGGTGGCTTGACATCTTGTCTAATCCCATTTGTTTAGCCTAATACCCATTTTGTCTAACTCCAACTGATCTAATACCATTTGTGTCTAATAACCATTTACTCAAATAACTATTTAGTCTATAGCCATAGTCTCATATTCCTCAGGTCTACAAATCCATATCGTCTATAGATATAGATATGTGGTCTAATGCCAATTGGTTTAATATTTATCTGGTCTAACATCCATTTGGTCTAATAGGCCTACCCATCTGGTCTAATATCCATCTGGTCTAATATTCATTTGGTCTAATATCCATTTTGTCTAATCCCCATCTGGTCAATTATCCATCTGGTCTAATATCCCTCTGGTCTAATACCCAACTGGTCTAATATCCATCTTGTCTAATACCCATTTGGTCTAATACCCATTTGATCTAATATCCATGTGGTCTAATATCAATCTGGTCTAATATCCATGTGGTCTAATATCCATCTGGTCTAATACCCATTTATTTTAATATTTATATCCATGACATTTTATGACTTGAATCAGAGTGACGTTCAAGATCAAATGGATATTACACCAAATGCACATGGTAGACCATCATTACATGGTTAGCTCTACCATTGTCCTATTGGACCACTTACCTGGCTGCATTGGGTGGATCCGATAAAAAATGCTTTAAAATGTCTGAAAATGCACTGTGGAACTTCAAGATTGACATGGTAAATTGGTATGTTTTCTCAAAGTAAATGGCATTTGAATGTTAACTTGAGGCAATTTACTCAGCGCTCATAAATTTTACATTAATTTACCCACACTGACGGGTACCGACCATAGAGCACCATGTGCTGGGCTTTTTGACGAGTTGTGAGTTTTTAAAATGATTCGTAATTAAAACATTTTCTGGTCATGTTGAAAATTTGTTCATTTGGTTATTTTCAGGCCTGTGACTAGTGGGGGAAGTAGGGGCAGATTCCCCCATTCCAAAAAGCCCCATAAAAAGAGCTAAAAATGCCAAAAATAGATTCTGGTTAAAAATTAGGGTTTTGCTTTTTTTGTCAAAAAAGGTTATAGTTACTTATCATATAGAACACTCTTCCCGACACTCTTAGACCAGAGCCATTACAAAGAATACTAATATATGCACCAAGAGCACTTTATTTTAGTGTGCTTCGACATAACTTCAAGTGACCTCAAGATGACTAGACTTTTGGTTTCCTATCTCTGAACACACTATATGGTAACATCCCACCAGGTCCAATTCCACTTGGTCCAATTCTCACTCAAACTAATCTTATTTGGTCTAATACCACTTTGTCCAATATGCATTTAGTGCAATTCACATTTGGTCCTATTTCTATTTGATCCAATTCTCATTTAGATCAAATCTCAATTTGGTACAATTCCTGTTAAATTTTATTTCCATTTTGTCTAATCCCATTTGGTCTAATTTCAATTGTAGTTCAATTCCCATGTCTAATTCAAATTGGTCCAGTTCACATTGGATATAATTCACATTGGGTCTAATTCACATTGGGTTCAATTCACATTGGGTCTAATTCACATTGGGTTCAATTCACATTGGGTCTAATTCACATTGGGTTCAATTCACATTGGGTCTAATTCACATTGGGTTCAATTCACATTGGGTTCAATTCACATTGGGTCTAATTCACATTGGGTTCAATTCACATTGGGTTCAATTCACATTGGGTCTAATTCACATTGGGTTCAATTCACATTGGGTCTAATTCACATTGGGTTCAATTCACATTGGGTCTAATTCACATTGGGTTCAATTCACATTGGGTCTAATTCACATTGGGTTCAATTCACATTGGGTCTAATTCACATTGGGTTCAATTCACATTGGGTCTAATTCACATTGGGTTCAATTCACATTGGGTCTAATTCACATTGGGTTCAATTCACATTGGGTCTAATTCACATTGGGTTCAATTCACATTGGGTTCAATTCACATTGGGTCTAATTCACATTGGGTTCAATTCACATTGGGTTCAATTCACATTGGGTCTAATTCACATTGGGTTCAATTCACATTGGGTCTAATTCACATTGGGTTCAATTCACATTGGGTCTAATTCACATTGGGTTCAATTCACATTGGGTTCAATTCACATTGGGTTCAATTCACATTGGGTCTAATTCACATTGGGTTCAATTCACATTGGGTTCAATTCACATTGGGTCTAATTCACATTGGGTTCAATTCACATTGGGTCCAGTTTACATTTGGTCCGATTCCCATTTGGTCTGATTCCCGCTTGGTCCAATTCTCATATTTTATTTGGTTGAATTCCCATTTGGTGTAATTTCCATTTGGTCCAATTCCCTCTTGGTCAAATTTTCATTGGTCCAATTCCTATTTTATTTGGTTGAATTTCCATTTGGTCCAATTCCTATTTTATTTGTTTGAACTCCCATTTGGTCCAATTCCTGTTTGGTCAATTCCATTTTAGTCCAATTCCCATTTGGTCCATTTCTCACTGGTCCATTGCTTATTGAGTCAGATTCCTACTTTATTTGGTTAAAATCCCATTTGGTCTCAATTCTCACTGGTCCAATTTCCATTGGGCAATTCTTATTGGTACATTCAACTTTTATTTGGTTTAATTCAATTCCCATTTGGTCCAAATCCAATTTGGCCCAATTCTCTTTGGTTCAATTCCTATTTGTACTGATTCCCATTTTATTTGGTTGAATTCCCATTTGGTCCAATTCCCTCTTGGTCAAATTTTCATTGGTCCAATTCCTATTTTATTTGGTTGAATTCCCATTTGGTCCAATTCCTGTTTGGTCCATTTCTCATTGGTCCATTCCTATTGAACCAGATTCCTATTTTATTTGGTTGAATTTCCATTTGGTCCAATTCCTGTTTGGTCCAATTCCCATTTAGTACAATTACCATTTGGTATAATTCTCACTGGTCCAAATTCCATTGGGTTCAATTCCCATTTGTTCCGATTCCCATTTGGGCAATTCTTATTGGTCCATTTAGTATTGAGTCAGATTCCTATTTTATTTGCTTGAATTTCCATTTGGTCCAATTCCCATTTGGTCCAATTCCTGTTTGGTCCAAATCCCATTTGATTCTATTCCCATTTGGGCAATTCTTATTGGTCCATTTAGTATTGAGTCAGATTCCTATTTTATTTGCTTGAATTTCCATTTGGTCCAATTCCTGTTTGGTCCAATTCCCATTTGATTCTATTCCCATTTGGGCAATTCTTATTGGTCCATTTAGTATTGAGTCAGATTCCTATTTTATTTGCTTGAATTCCCATTTGGTCCAATTGCTGTTTGGTCCAATTCCCATTTGGTTCACCCATTGGTCCAATTCCTATTTGTACTGATTCCCATTTTATTTGGTAGAATTCCCATTTGGTCCAATTCCCTCTTGGTCAAATTTTCATTGGTCCAATTCCTATTTTGTTTGAATCCATTTGGTCCAATTCCTGTTTGGTCCATTTCTCATTGTTCCATTTCCTACTGAGTCAGATTCCTGTTTTATTTGGTTGAATTCCCATTTGGTACATTTTGCATTTGTCCAATTCCCATTTGGTCCATTTCTCATTGGTCTATTTCCTATTGAGTCAGATTCCTATTTTATTTGATTGAATTCCCATTTGGTCCAAATCCTGTTTGGTCCAATTCCCATTTAGTAAAATTACCAATTGGTCTTATTATCTTTGGTCCAATTCTTATTTGTTCCGATTCCCATTTTATTTGGTTGAATTCCCATTTGGTGTAATTTCCATTTGGTTCAATTCTCCTTAATGTGTAGTAGCTATTGGACTAAAAATTGGACCAAATGAGATTTGCTATTAATTTCAAGCAGCCATTTTTGTCTCTAATTTCAGGCGATCCAACAGTGACCGTCTCACCTAAGATGACCCACCATAACATATCAGTAACTATAATAGGAGTAGCAACCGCCGGTATTCTCTTCATATTCTTCTTGGCTTGGTGTGTTTATGCTCGACAATTTCCAACATCTGGTTCGGGTCAAGTTCTCATTAGAGTAAGTTTCAAGTTTTTGTGCATTTTGGTTAATGGCTTATTGGAGCTCTACACTGACGTCACCACAATCTTGACTTGATTTTTCTTATATAATTTTAGTGAAATATTATTTTTAGTATAACTTTGAGAAAAAAAAAAAAAAAAACAGAAAGAGAAACATTTAGAAACATATTACTTGTTCAAGTGTAATTGAATGGTCAGAAAAAACAAACAAAATTTGTGAAAGTATCATTTAAATCACACGAAAAATTGCTTGAACATCATCAAAAATAGCCAAACTTCAAAAATAAATCAATGATTGTAGCATTGTAGCTTACCCTGATGGATAGTAAATAAACATGAAACTAAGAGTTTTAAACAAAAAGTTGAAAACAAAACAACTAGAGCATCAATGGTGCAGTAGCTCATACCACTTAACTCGCATTGAAAACCATTTTTTTTGTTGCTTGTTTCAGATAAAATATACACTTCATAAAAGTCAGCCTGAATTACATGCTTACCGATCAGTGCAGAACACGCCAGACAGTCTTGGGCCAGTATGACATCTAGCTGATGGAATCAAGCCTCCTTCCCGAGGCTATGAGGCAAAGTGTTCTGAAGTCCACACTAATGCTGAAACTAAAGCAATTTCAAGCAGAGGGCAACATTTCAATATTAATCTTGATTGGTATGCCTAAACAATGTTAATTACCGCCATGCAAGATGGAAAACACGAAATGGCGAATATGACAAAACCCAAACTGTTAAGACCATGAAGATTGGTCATCTTCAAAGCCTAAAACTATGTGCAGATACCACAAGTATTTCTTACACAACCAATATGCAATGTTGTGTGCACTCTGCCAAAAGTTATCTCTATTGAGAGAGAACCAAGATCTCCAATTATTGCTGTGTATCCGAGGGTCAAGATGCAATGTTGTGTTCATTATGCCAAAAGGCAAAACTTTCATATCAGCTGGTTACCAGGACTCTTATGTCCCATGGCTGCTGACAAACATTGTATCTTAGACATTTTTCTGAAAATAATAAAGTGAAATGTGCTAATTGTGGATTTCCTCCTGCACCAAGAACATCAATTTAAACTCTACACTTTGTCTGCTTGATAGAACATCTATATTGGCATGTTTCCCAAAAATAATTTGACAACAGCCATGTATCAGAAAGTAATTTCTGAAGTACTGCAATATATACTCAAATACCATCATGGTTATATTATGATACAAGTTCTACATAGGTCGTTTTGTGAGCAAAACCTAAATATTTTCCAGTGATTTCCTCCTCACTGCCAGTGCCATGTGTGCCTTATATATGGTAAAGTGCGAACTATATGTACCTACACAGTACACACGTTTGTTACCAAAACAGGAGTGACCAATTAAAATGCCCAATGCCCCATACAAACAGTACATGTATGCATAGTCTTGTGATGATATATGCTGGAGGTGTGTATTTAAATGCATTGATGACAGTCAAATGAGTCGTGGTTATTTAAGTAGTACTTTTAACCCCTAGAATGATTTTGGAGTAGGCTTATCTATATTTCTTGTTCAGCATGTGCAATCACCAGAAATTTAAGACCTACTCTGAGCAAATGAGCATACTCTTTGTCCAAGGAAATAGCGCCATGTACTTGTCTATGCTCATCCATTAGTTGTTTCATTGGTTCAGGCAAGTTAGTGGCCATTTTCTTGAAGTGGCACTATTTCATCATGGATGGACATAACGGCAGAGCTGGAAATGCTAAGTTTAAGTACAATCTGGATCCCAATTCCCAAATCGCTTATTTTATGACAAATACACATTTTTGAGCATTCTCGTTCGCAGGTATAGCTTCCTGGACAATTACCAACATAACCGTGCAAAAATATCAAATTTTTTTTTTTTTTTTTTTTATGATTTTGGAGTAGGCTTATCTATATTTCTTGTTCAGCATGTGCAATCACCAGACATTTAAGACCTACTCTGAGCAAATGAGCATACTCTTTGTCCAAGTACCTTTTACAAGATAAGTGTACTTTAAAGCAATAATAGTATATTTTTTTGAAGAGCGCCCACAATTTTCCAAAAAATTTGAGATTTTTACATGGTTGCAATGGTAACTAGCTAGTAAACTATACCTGTGAATGGTTAAGCTCGGAAATGTCTGTGTTGCAAAAGAAGGAATTTTGTAAGTAGAAAATTAATATCGGAGATCTCCGATAATAATTCAACGGCTGTTGGAAACAGCATTCCACTATGATATAGCCAGGAAATAGCGCCATGTACTTGTCTATGCTCATCCATTAGTTGTTTCATTGGTTCAGGCAAGTTAGTGGCCATTTTCTTGAAGTGGCACTATTTCATCATGGATGGACATAAACTTAGCATTTCCAGCTCTGCCGTTAAGTACAATCTGGATCCCAATTCCCAAATCGCTTATTTTATGACAAATACACATTTTTGAGCATTCTCGTTCGCAGGTATAGCTTCCTGGACAATTACCAACATAACCGTGCAAAAATATCAAATTTTGAAAATTGGGGGCACTCTTCAAAAAATGTGCTGTTATTGCTTTCAGTGTGATGCGGGTAAATGTGATTGTGCAATCAACTGCTAAGCCCCACCCCTTCTGGATGTTGCACACATACGTCTTATAAAAGGTATTTGGACTAACAGTATAGTAATATTGTCAGCATTTTTTTTAATAACTAAGTGGGTAAAATCAGTTTTTTGGTATGCAGTTTTGTAAAAACACTATTGTATAACCAATCGAAATGAATAGTGCTTAGGCGACGAAAATAAAAAATCCTGTTTTACGGGCCCGACCGACCCTGATTTTTCAGTTTTGCAGTTTTTTTTTTAGTTTTTCTTTTTTTTTTCCACAAATAGTAAAATCAGCCTGTTTTTAGCCCAAATTTATCAATTTTGGCAATTTTCTGTAGAAAATTTGTGAAAAAAAATCATTTTTTCACTTGATTTTTCAGATTTTGGGGCTATTTTAGGCCAGTTTTGAGTTCAGAAAAGAAAAAAAGAAAAAAATTGCCCGACAGACCGACCCTACTCGAAAGGTCCGCTCGCCCGTAAAACAGGGTTTTCTTTTTTCGTCGCCTTATCAATATATTTTCAGCTCAATCAATACTCTCATATCAAGATGGCAGTGCCCATAGTTCATTATAATGAGACCACAATGGCTATAGTTGTATTGAAATTAGTTTCTATGCACGTCTTCTTGGCCGGCATCCCCTGTAAATCAATTTTATACTCTGGGACAGACCCCTTTGATGAGCGTGTACTTCCTGGTAATAAAGGGGGCAGAGCTATCAATGCATTAAGACAGGCGGGTGAAACTGTACAAATGTGCATAGGCGATTTCGATAGTAATAGTACCACCAATTTCAATAAGCTACCAATTTAGACTTATTTATGCAGCATGACGTATTGACCGAGGATGACTTGGCATGAATTCACAATGCCACGTACGACCATCGATCGATAAGCTACTGATTTCAAGCAGTATGCCTCCCTCTCTTGATCGAGTGTCATATGATTAAGACATGTGCTCGGTGACCCAGCAACAGCAGATTGCCTCAGTGGCCAATCAGAGGCAAGTGCGTTTTTTTTGCAGTGAATACGCAGAGGACCCGAAGCACGTACTAGCCAAAGGGTTTCTATCCCAGACTATAAAATGTTCGTGTTCTGACGGAATCGACTAGCCAAAAGAACACCTATGTAATTGAAGTGTTCTGCTGAAGTCCCTGATGACAATATGCACTTTATTTGCTGAATTTGTGGACAGTTGGTTAAAGTACAGCTCACAGAAAAACAAGACTGATTAAATTGTGGATGTTGTTTAACTTTCTTACAAGCAGAAAATATCACTTACTAGTGAATATTTCATAACGACTGATTGCTTTGAAATCATAAAGACCGATTGCTTTGAAATCAATATTGTTTCTTCCGAAATAAAAAATCTGAAGTGGTTGTGTTTATCTCTTTCGATAATAGTGGGTATACACAAATTAAGTACCTCCTTGAATTTTTCAAAACTGTCTAATAAAGGGACATGAAGGTCATCAACGTAATTCTATATTTTATTTTTTTGATAGGCAAGTTCCAAAATTGGAAACATTCTGTAACTTGAACAATGAAATTGATAATTGCAGGATTAGGTCTCATCCTGTGATAGGCCCACAAAGATTGATTCTATCAATTTCTTTGTTATAACCAAATGCCTACAATAGTATCACAGGTTTGTCCAAGCATGTTTGAGCTTTCATAATTATTTGCTCTCAAAAGCAAGAGAAAATGAGGGAAAATGGAAACCTGCACTGGTTATTTGGGGTATTCAACATTTTCTATTGATTTTTACCATGCAAGAGTGTTATAAGAAATCATGTGGATATTCTCCTAACATGAATTGGGGGGAAACCTCCCCACTCATAACCCTACCCCTGGCCCCCAAATGATCTGACCATTTGTATAGTGTCTTACGACTCAAATTGGCCCATTTAGAAAATGTCTCAGAACCCCTTCCATTAGTAAAGCTCTGGTTATGCCACTGAATTTGAGGGAATCTGTTCTAAAAGCAATCACTTTCTCTTTTCTGTATCCAGATTCTTACCATATTTGCTTGCAAGAATCCAATTTTTAATATCCCAATAACCACCATACTTGCATTATATTATGTAAATGCAAGGGTTTCACTATTTGATTTTAAATGGCAAACAGTATCCTTTTCTTTCCTTTTGAAGTTCACATAGTTCTCTAGTCAGACAAACTCCATAGTCCTTAAGCCATCAGGAAATTTTAGCCAAATTGGTATCCTGAAAGTGGACAAAACTAATTTTTTCAGCCTCGGTACACTATTCTATACACAAAAATGCATGATAGCATTTCTGGAATGGTAGCTATAACCAGGTAGCTATGAGACAATCAAGGATTACACAAGGATCAAACTTAAAATCCGGTCATTTTGAAAAGTATACCACATTTGTCCAACCATAAGGATTCCAAGGTATAGTTTGTACTATCTATACAACCCAAAGTTTTGGAATTAAGGTTAAAAACAGCAAAAACAGGTCAAAAGGTTAAATTTCAGTTGTACAGGGGTCAATTTTTAAAGTTCTCCAATTTGGTTAGAAAGTGGTGCAAATGATTGGAGCTCATAGGATTAAAATAAGGAATAGTTTTAAACGCTTGCTTACCAAAGTAGGGAGAAACAAGGTCAAGCCCCAATGAATACAATAGACAGTCAAACTATTCCTTATTTTAATCCTATGAGCTCCACCAATAATATGCACCATATTTTATCCAAATCAGAGCAACTTTGAAATTTGACCCCTGTACAACTGAAAATGACCCTTTTTATTAATTATTGTAACTCAAAAACTTTAGACTGCAGTTAGTACAAACTATACTTTTTGAAATCCTTCTGATCAGAAAAATGTGGTATACTTAAATTTTCCCCCTGTGTAAACCTTGGGTACCCTTACCTGGTAATAGCTACCATTCCAGAAATGCTATCATGCATTTATGTGTAGGCCATGGTATACTGATGCGGCATAATAAGTGTCGTTTTGTCCCCTTTCAGGATACCGAAAATTTACTTTGCTCATGGTCTACCACTCTTCAGAGACAACCAAATAAAAAGAGAAGACAACCGATTAAAACTGACACTGAATGACTGAAATTTATTGATATAAATGATGCATATCAAGACACCCATCACTAATACTGTGTACATGTAAAGATTAAAACAATATTCTCAACATTAATTAGTACAACTGTAACAGTGCAACCATATAGCAGAGCGTTTACATAAAGGACTTCTTGGAGTATACACCAATATTTTGTTTTTCTTATCATACAGGGCGAGTCAAAAAAAACTTGACCCTGATTGTGTCCGCCATTTTGAATTTTCAAGTAATATATATCTAACATATGTGATCATCTGAAAGCTTAGTTCATTATCTTTAATTTGCTGCAAAGATCATTCACATGGGTTAGGTATATATCGAGTTACAGTCGTTTGAATCCAGCAGTCGGTTTTCTGCACTGTCCACGGAATCATATTTGCTTAGTCGGACGCCGTGCATTCAAATGGAAATCCGTGGATAGGGTGAAAACCGGACTACTTGATTCAAAAGACTGTAGCTCGGCCTATAATTAACCGAATGGAATTATCTTTGCAGCAAATTAAAGATAATGAATTAGGCTTTCCGATGATATCACATACGTTATATATATATTATTTAAAAACTCAAAATGGCAGACACAATCCGGGTCAAGTTTTTTTTTACTCACCCTGTATATACAGTGTATTCCACACCTCTCATACTTGTAAAGTGGGAGTCGATAGGTACATTCTTTCTGTTGCTGGGAACTATAACCCAATTCCATATAAATAGAGTACTAAATTATTTTTAAGAATTATTCACTTTTACCAGATGAAATTGCTTCTTCCTAATCTTCATAATCCAAAATTCCTAATTTAATCATTTTTTGAAAAAAAGTTTCCATAATTGCTATCAATCAAGATGATATTGCCTGAATCAAGTCTAATTTCACTATAAACATGTTTTCCCCTTTCTCCTTTATAAGCAAAAATTAAAAAAAAGAGTAAAAATTAAGTATTTTAGCCTATACTCAAGTTTTTGGATGCTAAGATTTGTGCCAAGCTTTAAGTTAGTGACTTATTGTCAGAAAACAGGCAAAAATAAAAGGATTTTGTTTCATTTTTCCCAATGCTTAATTTTAGCTTTCATTGCCAGTTAATCCACTCTAAGGAATAGGATGGGTGTGGTCATATTGTTAAACTGAAGTCTTCTAAATGCTTTCTGGAACCAGCACAGTTAGAGTCTTTCAAATATATCAATAACCTTCTGCATTATCTGTCCACAGTTACTTATCTTCATTTAAGAGGTCGCTTAAATAGTCTGGTGCCAAAGACTTCTTTTGAGGATTAATACAACTGCAAGTGCTTAATTCGCTCAACAGAAGGACTCTTAAAACCCAGTCTAACTGCTGCTTACATGAAGGAAATTACCAAACATCAGTAGGGGCCATGTCTTGTTAAGTGATTGTCCAGCAAACCAAATTGAATATTTTGTTCTGGTCGACCACAACTCAAACACACTGAACAAAATATTTTCTTTGGACTATTTTTCTGAACACAATCATTGACATGGCTATTTCTCAGAAATTGGTAGAAGTTATCACAAGAAATAAGCATATCATGACACAGCTCCATGCGCGATAGTACCTCTTAAGAGAATAAAATAGTATCAAACAATTAAACACCAATATAAACCATTTTGTTGTTGTCACCTCCAAAATTTATTACTGAATGCAAGCCCGCATTGTTTTTAAACTAGGGAATACACTTCAAACACTTTGTGTAGGGTTTTGATAGTTAAGTACAGAGTCCCCACCAAAGCAGTCACACACTTAAGTTATTAGCAGAATTGGCAAGTATATCTTTCTTAACATGGCACAACTCTGCTTATAGGGAATATTACCAATACTTGATTGTGCTTTGAATAAATTGAGCAACCAAACCGTATATCTACAAAATTTACCACTGGATTTCAAACAAAAATATCTAATGAAATGAGGCATTTTAGAATCTAATGCCAATGAATTAGGTTACAGGTTCGTCTTCCAAGAGACCACACTATATCTGTGCGAGTTTGAGCAGTCTGTGGCTTAAACCCACAGATCCACAAGCAAATATTAATTATTCCAACATTTATAATTATTCCTCTAGCCACTTGTCTAAAATGAGACATGTTCAGTTCTTTCTTCTAAATTACACTTTTACAAGCACATAATTAAAACATTGGAGAACAAAATTGTTATTTGGAAACATTTTCTATCTACACAATAAATGAGCCCAACCTTAAAACATCTAACATTTTTTTATTACATAGCAATACCAACTTGCAGATTACAACTAGATGATCAAATGCCCTTGGAAACGTTTACTGACAATCCAACACTACAGCTACATGTGTAAACTTGTATTTTAAAATTGGCATAATTCCTAGCGGAACCTTAAAAAGTTCTCCCTCACAACATGTTGATTTAAATTTGTTTTAGCAAGATTCATTAATATATTTATCTTTTTAATGATCTCATGTTTACTATCGACAAACTGAATTCATAGTGTTTTTTTGACAAGTGACATTTTCAATCTCCAAGATAGGAACTTTAACTTGGAAGCTTTGACTGACAATTCAACATGTGTAAACTTCTATTTTAAAATTAGCATAATTCCTAGTGGAACCTTAAAAAGTTTTCCCTCACAACATTTAAATTTGTTTCAGCAAGATTATCCTTTTAATGACCTGCTTACTATCAACAAACTGAATTCAGTATTTTTTTTCAACTGTATCCTTTGACGACATCTACTTCTTGCGCCCCCTTCCACGTCGTCCACCCCTCCTTCCTCTTCCCTTAGCTGGTTTCTTCTCCTCCTCTTCCTCCTCTGGCTCCGGCTCTTCCTGTGATACTGGTGCT